>WEKX01014305.1:0-69644 GCA_013390025.1 Pitta sordida
ATACAGAGAGGATTCACTGTACATTCTCCTTATTGCCTTCTGTCTGGGATTAAGACATTGGTATATATGAGCAAGTTATTAGTGAGACAGCTCAAGTCTTGCGTTTTTAACTAGGATCTTTATTGCATAAAAGCACTTAATTGCTTCAGGATCCTACCTGACTCCCAAAGTTGTACAGTCATGTCCATACAGAGGTGTGCCTGAGCTAATGAATTCTGCAAGATACAGGCTGGTTTTACAGTAATACAGAATCACAGAATCACAGAATCAGTAAGGTTGGAAAAGACCTTAGAGATCATCGAGTCCAACCTATCACCTATTACCTAACCTAGCCAAACCTGTTACCTAACCTGTTACCTAACCTGTTGCCATCCTGCTACCAACACACCATCCTACCTATAACACACTACCTCATGTATTCGCGTATTCGTGGAGCTTCCAGTTTTGCGTATTCGCCTTTTTCCCCCCCTGCAAATATGTAGTATTCAAATAGTATTCCTGCAAATATTGGGTGATTTGTGGGACCCCCAGGAGATCTCGGAATCCGTGAATTTCGAGGTATCACCGTATATAATACAATCACTAAATTGAAGATTAATGTTAAATGTTTCAGATGGAAATTTCTATTTTGACTACTGTGAGGGAAAAAACCCAAAGAAAATCATAGGTCAGATAAGAACATTAGGTTCAGAGATCAATTATCTCTAGAACTAGGAAACTAATGATCTAAGTTCTGATTCTGTTACAACTTTTCTGGGAAGTAAAGTAGTTTGGGAAATAATAGAAATAGTTTTATACTTCTCTGGTTCTCCAAAACATAGTATAATTATGATTTTTGATTTAGAAAAACCCCTAAATATCAAAGTGTTAGGTCTGTGAAGTCTCTCCTACTTCAAACCGAATTATAAATATCAGATGGAAACTGGATATAGCTGCTTTCTGTGCCTGTCAGTGCAGACTACACAAAAGGTCATTAAAACCTGAGAAGGTGTTCCAAGGATCTTGGCCTTAAAAATACTCAAGTTGCTGACCTTTAGCAGTTGAACACAGTGAGCAACATTCACATTTTGATTTAAGCTTCGAGCATGGAAACAAACGGATCCTTTTCTCAGGCCTCTTAGTGAGTCTTCACATGATACTTCTTAAATATTCACTTCAGTAAAAGGTGCACAAGATACACCCTAACACTTGTACCATATCCAAGGTGTGACCATATTAAGAAGTTACTACATAAGGTTTTTTGTGTTTGGACTTGTAGAACAAAAATTCTACTCAATTTTTCCTCAAAGAGTAAATTAGAAGCTTATATCTGGCCAAACCTAAACATTTAATCTTTATTTCCAGATAACACTGATGATTCACAGCATCATCTAAACAACTGCATTCTATTCTATGATCTGCAGATTTTTCCAATGCTGTCAACAGAGACCTCACTGCATCTTGCTGGGCTCGTAACATACTTGAAAACAAAGTGGAAGGAGGAAAGATCTGGCAGAAAACAACATATTAAGAAAAGAAAATCACATATATACCTTCTTTTTGGCCCAGGCTCTTCCACGCTACTGTCCCACCTCTGGGACATTAACAAGCTAAGTTCCATTTCTTCTTTCTCGCACTGTGGCTCATTTTCTTCATCATCACTGTTCTGAGAATTTCGACAGCTTCCATGAGAACGATGGTGAGAGTGTGCTTTTTGATGTCCCATCTGATATCCATCATTCTCCAATCCAGCCAACAGATCAATCATGGCCTCATCAGCACTACTGCCCACTGCAGAAAAAGTCCATACAAGTAGAATCTATATTTTGTTCTACTTGTAAATGACTAGTTACAGTCTATCAGTAAGAAACAAACCCAAACAAACAAAAAGCCCCTCACCATTTAAAAATCTACTTGTTGTTTATTGTCTATAGCAAGGCAGGCTATAAAGCTCTTCTCATATCTTATTTTTTCAAGTATGATTCATCTTTTCTAGCTCTTTTTCTAAAATTTTTACAATCTTCTTTATTTCTACCCTACTCTTATGATTGTAGTAGATTGTACTAGTGGAAGCACTTCTCTCTCTTGCTCTCTCTCTACTTTCCTATTACCTCCTCACAGTCAGTAAAGCTCCACTCTCCTCTTTAATTTCAGCATGAGCGCCAGTTTCTGAAGCATCCCTGCCTTCTCTTGCTCTCAGCATTTCATAATTTTGTTGGGTGCTTCTCTCTGTATTACCTGTAGACTTTTAATTACTATCTCATGAAAAGGGATGCTGATTTTGATCAGCTAGTTCTTCCTCCTTCTGCCCTTTACTATAATGCTTAACTTCAGGTCCGTTTTCACTATAACATGTTCTCTTCCCAGGTTTCTCTAAACACTGAAAGTTTACCTGATTTCACTCCTCCCTCAAATTTTATATTTTGATTTGATTCAAGTTTACACAAATTCATGCTCTTCTCACTTTTTATTTTTGTTTCTTAAAAATCCTTCCAAGTCATGAATTTTTCTCACTCTCTTCCTGCTTACCTTTCATCTGACCTCATAACCAATTTATGATCTCCAGTCTACCACACATCTTTGTTACTTTTCTTTTCTCCTCTGGCTGAAGAACTATAATGTCTACTTTCCCTCCTCAAGGAACATCATATGATTTCCAACGATCTCGAGAATTGCATAAAATAGATCTCAACATATATTTTTCATATTTTACAAAGGCTTCACAAATCACCATACAACCCTTTATAGTGGAAACCATCCCCTTTGCCAGAGTTCTGAATTAACAAACTTTCAATTATACTTCCTGTTCTTGGCTTCTTTGCCCTTTGTGAGGTCCATTACTAAACTCCAACCTCTACTTCACATTAGTATGAACCTTGTGTAACTCAGAGTGAACAGCAGAAGTCAGGTGGTTCACAGTTCACTGTTATTGTGACACTACAACTCCAGAAAGAAATAATAAAGACTAGTGCATGCTATGAAAGAGCGTCAGAGACCCAAATATGCAGGATGTTACTCATGGTCACAGAAGACACCAGGAATTAGTAGCCCCATGACAAGAAAAAGGGGAGAGGGGAAAAAAGACAAAAATAAAAATAATCAATCTCAATTTGATTCCCTAGTCAACTGAAAAAACATACCACATCAACATTCTTATTTGGTGGAGCAATTCAAATGAACAGTTGTAAGGCATACCCTATATACTATTTTAGCCACTTCTCATCCTCTCAGGTTTGCTCAAGTTTGCCAGTTCCCTTATAACTTTTTACAGTTCTCTCAGTAAATCCAAACCCTTGCCTATAAAACTTCCATAACCAAAATCTTGCCTACCCTCTGCAAAATAAAATAGCACTACAAAACACTCTTAATCAAACTCCTCCTTTGTTAGCATGAAAAGATTTCAAGGTTGTGTATCAAACTACCCAGAGACATATATTGTTGCCATATTGTATCTTGTTGCCCATTCATATATTCACACCCTAAAGGTAAAAAAATCACTGTTGGTTTAGGTACTCCTCCCTGCCCCACACCATGTAGTACATATTAATATTATACATTATGTTCAACTAAGAACATGAGAGATAGTATGAACTATGTCCTTTTCATCTCCTCTAGAGTATTTGAACTATTTCTACCTGAAGTAGTTTTTTATACAAGTTCCTCTCTTGTATTTTATTGTTGCCTCCCCCTCCTCATGCCATTCACATTTTTTTGCTGTCACGGTTTTTCTCACCCTCTTTAATGCTCTTCTTCTTGTTTCTTTGCCTTCCACCGTTCTTTTTTATCAGCAAATTTTAGGAAATGCTCTGCTGCAACTTGCCTATCATTATCAGCCTTCTATCCCCCAATATGTATCTCCAGACAGCTGAGCTTCTAAAGACAGATCATAACTGACTGACTGACTACCTTAACTGTAAGAAAGATGCAGTCAGTAACTGCAAAAATATAATGGCTAGACAGTCAAAATCTTCTTTATTCTGACAGTATTAGCCTTATAACCCTAGGAGCAATAAGGAAGAGCAATACTCCACTGAGCTGACCTGGCAAGAGGACAGGGCTTAGTGAACCAGTAAAACACAGTAGCATCTACAAATACAGTCCTGGCGACATTTTTGAGATAACATAAGGTTTTTTTAGTGGTGGTGCTAGGGTGTCTGTGTGGAAAGTCTCAATCTGCTTGGCAAACTCTCTGAGATAAACTACATACTTTCCTTCATGTCTGGTAACCTAAGTGAACACAACAAAGACTGTGGAACAATAAAATACCCCAGAAGAAAACACATTCCAGTCATACTCACTAAACACTGCAGTCTGACTCAGTCTTTGAGACAAAGGCTGAAAGCTCTGACTGTTCTCCACAATGTTTAAAATTGCTTCTTCATTAATAAGTGCTTCCTCTTTTTTATCAGTATGCATCTTATTAGACTCTATAAAAACAAACAAAAAAAAGAAAACATAAAACTTCAGAGAGTCAGACACATCAATACATCATAATATCTTCAGAAAGATAACCACTTCTGCAAACGTACTTGGAAAATGCATTCTGGAGTAATTTCCATTATTTGCTGTGACAATTTTAGAAAGGCTTGCTCTAACAATAATAAAAATAAAAGCAAAAGTTCTCTTTGTTTTTCCATAACTGACAATCATAGCTTCCTTCTGCTAATAGTATAAACAGCCAAACTATGACACAGATTTATGCCTGAACAATTGTGATATTAAAAATACTCACCTTTGTTCATCTTTTTATCATCATGCACTTCTACCATATTAGCTGGCGAATACTGACAGGCTTCAGGAGAAAGTACCTCAGAATGTAGTGTTAGCTCAGCAGAGAACTCCTCTGATCCATTACTGTAGTCCAATGATCCTGATAACGTTCTAGTTAATTGAAAAGCAATTTTTAAATGCATACTTAAGGTTTGCATAGAATATTATACTTAGGACAAATGGCTAAACACTTACACAGAGAAGTCATTTTGCTTGAGAATTTCTTTAAGTCTCTTCTGAAAAAATTTTTCACTCTCTGTTGCTGGCACAAATCCACGGTCTTTAAAATTTGAAAAATATTTGTTATTCAGTTTTACTTTGACCTCTCAACACAGAGAGCAGTTAAAATCACTAATTTTATTAGGAAATGGCTCAAAGTTGAAGTACCTGCTAAATTTCAGTGCCAAATCTGAGGGCTGATTTTCCAAGTGTATTTAAACCCTTTAAAATACTTCACATATTCCCACTGATCACACTTGCAACTGTGAGTACCGATAGCATTTACAAATTACGATGCAATTACACCAAGATGAGCATCCAGGAAAAGAAAAATCAGTGAAAAATTTTGAAAAGTCTGGTTTATGCAGCCTGAATAGCATTACACAGAAACACAGGAAAGAAAGTAATTCAGAGAGCAGTCTGCCTTAGCCAGGAACCTGCTTCTTTTCTTCTTGCAATCCTCTGGCTTACTTGCCAAATATCATTGATATTTTAAAAGAAACACAGTCTATGTTCTGCAGAGAATAGCCTCTTCTTTATGCAATTACTTTGCAGAGCACAGTCTTCCCCGTATAAAGAACATAAAAATTCAGAGATTTGTCTATCCTATCAGAATTTTAATCTAATATCACCTTAGCTATAATTCCACAGAAATTCAAAGGAAATTAAGTGGAAAGCCTCCAAGATACGAGATCTAGTTTTGTCAGGGTATTTTTTTTGCAGCTAGCTGAATCACACTTTTAGGCAAGCTTATTTATCTTGTTTTAAAAATTAGAATACACATATTGGAAAATCAGTAAGCTTGGAAGTAAAAATACCAATACGCCTAAAGAGCTCTCAGACTTGATACACCAATTCAAATTCTACCCTCCTGCTTGCTTCTTATTCAAAGTTTGGATTAGCATCTACAGAATTTTTTAAAATTTCTTTTACCTTGCGACTCAGGTGGTTTAATCTGAGAAGATTCACATTTTTGTCTCCGTCGCTGCTTTTCATCTTCCCATATAGCTTGCAAACCAGGGTTCCTGCCAATCTGGGCTAAAATATGCAACAATACATGAAGGGAAGTCTGTCAATATGACAAAGTGGTCTTTACCCAAATAAGATTCTGACACTCTTCTTCATCTCTTTTGTCATTCTAGCCTGCTAATTTTAATTGCGATTCTTGCCATACTCTAAGATTTGGTGTCATTTAGAAGTTAAGGCGTAACTTCGTTTGTTTTCTAGATCTCCTATTTGTAATCTAGAACTCTGGCTTTTTCTGGTCTTCTCAGGTATGTGTGTGCATGTATATACAGGTGTACATATGTACACACACATGCATACTGGAGCTGGTATTTCTGTTACTGTTCGCCTTATAGGTATGAAATCTGTTATGCACTAACAAAAATCTCTTTATATTGCTCAGATAATAGGCTACTTTTATAACTTGTTGTCTTTCAAAGTTAATTTTTCTAAAAACTTCATAAATTCATAGATCAACAATTCTGTAACACTGAAATTTGGACTGGGACTTAACTGAGCTTTAACAGAATATGACAAGGTAGTTTTTGTTCTAAAACCATTTTACATGGAAAGTTGTCAACACTTCACCTTCAATATCCAGTTGATTTAAAATATCAGCAGCTACTGCATCCACCTCCAATTCACAGGTACTTTGTGGCTCAACACCTTTCAACATTAAAGAGCTGTGACAACATAAATACCACAGGTTAAATATATCATTATGTTGATTTTGAAACACGCATCATCAGTTTTTTCTAAATACACTAACATCTAAAATATTTCAGAGGGAACGGAAGTGAGTAACTGAATACAGAATTATCAGTTCCCATCCTCCCCTGCAAGTCCTTAAATTAATGGTCACATTCAAATCTAATTAGATAGGAGATCTGTATCTTCAACTTACAGGATATAGCTTTTCTTTTGTGGAGAGAAGAGAAAAAGGTGGTAAACCACTATAAATACTATAGCAATTACAATAACGTTCTCCTCCAATGCAAGATGAAATGTTCTATAGAACCCAGTCAATGAAGCATACGCATAATCATAACCATGTCAGCATACGCATAATCTTGCACCCAAAAAACACAGTAGTAAGAATTTCCTATCTCATTCACAGTTACGAGCAATATAAAACACTAACATTTACAACTAAGGGAAGTAAGCAAAAAATGTTTTATTTGTCAGAGTTTTTTCCTTTATTTAGCCTGGCAAATATAAACAGAGTATCAACAACCCAAACACATGCTGAACTAAGGATAACTGGCTCAGTAAAGATCTAAAAAACTAGAAACAGATTCAAGGTTGTTGTACAAGGAACTTATCACCTGCCTGCTATACCTTTTCAAAATTGAAAAGTTCAGTGACCTTCCACCTGTTGCTATCAATGAACAAGTTTTAAGGAGTCCATGGAGTAAACTAAGAAAGAGAAACCTTTTCCAGGTTTGTGTGAAAGTCTGTTTACCCTTTATAATTTTTAGGGCAACACAGAAAATTCCCTCAAGGCTCTTCAGGACTCTTTGTTTAGGATAATTAACTAGTTACTCAGAGCACCTACTTGTACTCCTACATTCCCTGACATCTTACACAAGGCCTCAAAAACCTCAGCAAGAATATAAGATAAAACAAGATATAATTCCTTAACATTGTCAATGCTCTCTCTATGTCTTGAATAAAATTCACTACAGCACAAGGAGGTAGCAGATGATAAAATTAAAAGCTGGATATTCCTGACACTTTTTTTAAGTACAGTTATACCCCTGCATTTGCGAGAAACGGGTTATGTCAGAGGTCTCGCAAAATGCCAAACTTGCAAATACATGCAGGTCATTAGTATGCATGCAGGCCATGCCCTTTGTTCCACCCCCAGCCAATCAGGAGTGCTGGGGAGCCTCTTTGACTCCTCCCCACAGGCTTTTGCACCACAGGAGAGGAAAGGGAAGCATTTCTGTGCCCTCTCTGCCTGGGGAGACCTCCTTGACAATCCCTAGATTTCTCTTTGGCCATGCAGACACAGCACAGTGTGCTTATGCCACAGCCTGCACGACTGTGTGCCAAGGAGCTCGTTGCATTCCTGGAAAAACAAACCAAAACACCAAAACAAAACTACTTCTCTGGACCCCACACCCAGCCCTTTACTCCCGGGCCTCCAGAGAAAGGGAGTGCCCCAGCCAGGCCCCCTCAGGGACCCCTACCGCTCCCCACCTCTGCCGGAGCACCCGGACCCCAGCCCACACACCAATGAGGGGTTTGGGCTCGGCTGATATGGGTGCATCGGGGGATGGGGGTATAGTGGAGGGGGGTACACATCGAAGGGTGCATGCAGCATGGGAGCACACTAGATGAGAAGGAACACTGGAGCACTGGAGTGGGGGCAGCCGTGGGGCAGCAGGTCCCACATTCCCACAATGTCAGCCCTAATTTCCAGGCCAACGTGCCGGGCTGTCACTGGCATTGGCTGCACCCCCCAGGGGACCCGTGGGGCACCCTCACTCTGGGGACAAGGGGGAATTCACTTCTAGGGCTGTGCAGGGACTCCTGGCTCCACAGTGGCTCAGCCACCACTTCCAACCTGACTCCATGGACCCCAGCCCGTGCATCCTGGCTCCCACCAGGTTTCAAAGCTCAGAAAAGGGGCACCATCGCAAAATCAAGGATTCCACAGCTGTGAACGAGCAGAACACATTTCTATCAGTTTCTTGAGGCTCAACAGAATGTGTGGTGCTCTCAGGACCTCCCCCTAGACCTCATTAGTGGAGGGGGTGTAGCTACAGGCAGGGTCTAATTGAATATTCATGGTTCTGATATCTTAATGGATTTCATGACTTGCATGGCCTGCCCAGACCCAACCCCCTCGAGTTCCGGGGGTTCATTGGAACATAAATATGTCTCATGTGAAGACCTCCAGATGACTACAACTGTTGCATAGCACTGTCAAGTTAAGTGACTACTGCCCATTTTAAGATAGGCTTTGTATGTCCCAGTGTGATAACACCAACAAGTATCATTCCTAAAAGCCTTAGAACATTAGGGCTTCCTGGGCACTAGGGGCTCTGGACATTGGCCAACACCATAACAGAATCACTCTAGAACTATATTAAAAAATGTGTCCCTGGCTTAATACAGTATGCTAATCATAGGAGCAAGTTGGTAATCCAGAAATTTGCCAGGAGTAAGACAGGACACAGCGGGATTACATACTGTTGTGGAGATCTGGCAGAGTAGCAATGCGCTCTCTAGTACTTAAGAGAAATTTCAGTCACCAAGAAACTTTGGCATAGTTCTCAAATGCTTTTTGAAATAAGGAACTACCAGTGGCATTTACTCATGCAAAATCACGATGCTCATCTTACACATACGATTTTTAAATAGTATCTTTCATGTTAACTTCCAGGTATCCAGCATAGCATTTCAGCCAATTGGCATACTGCGTTCCAAACTCAAGAAGAGACCAGCCATAGATATTGCTTCGTTAAGCAAGAGAACTTGTTAACTGCCACGTACAGCAAGGACTTGGCAGATACATGTTGGACTATCTCTAAAATGTATTCTCCATGTACACAAAACAAAGGATAATGAGTCCAAACAGACATCCCAGTCACTAAGAATACAAGACAGGCCTAGAAATTTTGTGGTCTCAAACAACATTTGACTGTCTTTTCCCTCTTCGCTTCTTCTTGACAGAACAACTTAAGTTGTAAGTGTACAGCTGAAAGATAGGGAAAGATTCATGCAATCTTTGTATCTGATATAAAGGACAAGCAAAGAACTTCAGTGACATATAGAAGAAACTCCAAAGGCTGCTGAAAATAGTCAAGTGGTGAAATACAGTAAGTAACATTTTTTTGCTAAACAATTCACAAAACAGCTGAATATCTCAACTTGATCTCAAGAGAACTGGATAATAAAGTGAGGGGATTCTGCTGGTATTACATAGGAAACTAGAAATCAATACAGCTGTTGATATAGCTAGACATGGAAGTCAAATACGTTGGGAGCACAGAACACATTTTGTTAAGGACAGAGAAATAAAGCAAGAAAGACAGCTTTACATATATTGAGTAATGCTGTAGACTACAAAAATAAAAACAATTGAGTTGCAATCATTTTAGGAAACAGTTACAAGGGTTTCCTTGGATAGGTATCTCATACCATCTGGGTGAGACTTACCCAGCAAGGTTGATCATGACAGTTAAAACAACCCATTAAAACAACCTAGATGCAAATTTTCAGAATTTGAAGGTAATCTGAAAGTGGGACTGCAAGATGAATTTGATTACAAGAACATTGCTTTAAGTTGATGCCCCCCACAACTAATCCAGGAGAAATTATAAGAGGCAATTCATTTTGTGTAGATACAGAACAGTAAAATTAGAACTGGAAAAGTTTTGATTTGTTACTTTGGCATCCACAACCTGCAAGCGCTGTGTGCTGGGACAGGGCAGCAGCGAGACATGCCGACTCTGCTGCTGCAGGTGCAGCCTGCCTGCACCGTGCAGGACCGGGACAGCGTGGGCACGAGCACCAGGGCTGGTGGGGGGGCGGGAGCAGTGATGCGGGGTTTGGGCTGCGAGCACACGTGGTCACAGCAGCTCGGCCCTGGCTGCAGAAGTGTCAGCATTGCTGAAGAGAAGCCCAGGGGTTCTCGGGGGGGGTCTCCCAAGTCAGAGAGGGCTAAGAAATGCTTCCGTTTGCTCCCCTGTGCTGTGAGAGCCTGTGGGAAGGAGTGGAAAAGTGCCCCAGTGCTCTGGAGTGGCAGGGGGTGGAGCAATAAGCGTGGTCTGCATGCATATTAATGACCTGCACATGTTTACAAATTTGTTTCACGAGAGCCCTGGTATGACCCGTTCCTCGCAAATGAGGAGGTATAACTGTAAGTCCTAAAATGCTTACAAACCAAAGTGGCATGATAAATGAACCTGTAAAGCATATCAGAAACTACCATTATCACTGCATATGGTGCTAGAGAGAATTTATCTGGTGTACTATGTATTATTAAGGCCTGTGGTTATAGCCATGAGGATGCATGCCTTGGTTCCTGCTATGCTGAGCTCATCCCACTCTGTCTTTGACAGCCAGAAGTGTTACTTTGTTTTCTTTTTATCTGCCTTCCCCAGATCTGTGTAAAGTAACGTCTGATGATCATGGTCTAACACACGATCCAACCATCCAAAGGTTAACCAAGTTGTTTTACAGAACCAAGCCCAAACCCAACTAGTTATAAAGTCATCACAAGTAAAATCCCAATACAACTGTCAGGGAACATTATTGCAAAATCTCTGCAAAACAGAAGTAGTAGAATGAGAAAACCAGATGCTACCTAACACAAGCTTTTGCACACTAGAAAAATCTTAAGTATAGTTTAAGGCATTCACTTCCTACTGGGAAAACAAATGCTCCCAGTACATAACACTAACAGGAAGCATGGCATATTGAGCCCAATAAGCTCTCTGAAGAAGAATGACAGGAAGCACCCAAAGACTGAGAAGACTACTAGATGACAGAACATTAGGTAGCTTAAAGAACTTGCTATGAGTAAGCTATGCAAATCAAAGCAGCTCCAGATATTGTCAGTTTCTCTCCCCTCCCCAGCTCTGGCAGCAAACCCTCAACAGGCCTTCTCTTATAGAAGTGAAACGATTAAAAAGTACAAACTGTAGACTAGGAAATGCCTTGGAAAAAGGACAAGCATGGGAGACAGACATCAAAATTCTAAGCTAAAGATTCTTATGTAACTACTATTTGAAATGGACAAGCCGGAATTCTCTGATAACACACTATTCATAAACTCATCGAATCATAAAGGTTAGAAAAGACCATTAAGATCTTCAAGTCCAACTATTAATTTAGCAGTGTTAAACCACATCCCCAAGTGCCAGATCCACATGTTTTTTGAATACTTCCAATGCCTTATATTCAATCTAAACCTCCTCTGGCACAACTTGAGGCCATTTTCTTTTGTCCTGCCACTTGTTACTGAAGAGAGAACACTGACGCCCCCCGGCTGCAACCTCCTTTCGGGTAGCTGTAGAAAGTGATAAAGTTCCCCAATGAGCTTTTTTTTCTCTGGGCTAAAACCCCCAGCTCCCTCAGCTGCTCCACATGAGAGTGGTGCTCCAGATCCTTCACCAGCTTCATTGCCCTTCTCTGGGCATAGGCACCTCAATGTCTTTCCTATAGTGAGGGACCAGAACGGAACACAGGATTTGAGGTGCAGCCTCACCAGTGAGATCATGTTAGTTAAGGGTGATTACAGACACAGAATCTGTGAACCGATGTGTAGGTATTCTCTAGAATTATTAAACTAGCTTAGCTCTCCATCAGAAGACACCAGCTAGAAACATTTACCTAAAATGAAAAAGGTGGATTTGCCACCTACAATTCCATTGTTATGTCCCAGCTGGATTTTTACAACCATATACCAGAAAGTGTCAGATGACCAAAATTATACAAAGAAACCAACTAATGTTAATTTGTGTCACATCAGCACCTTTTTTTAACATATAAAACATATAAGGGTCCGTTAAGTGAGACTGGAACCCTGTATTACATACAAGTTGATGTATATAAGAAATTACAGCATACATTAAAAAAAAGTTGGCATGCTGACCTTGGTATTTCATCTTCTTCCCATTCAGTGAAAGACACATTACTTGAATTTTCTGGCAAATGACTTCTATGATGTTTAGTTACACCTGATGCATCCCCTAAAAAAAAAGTAGGATGAGAAATTAATTCATTTATGTGGCAATATCTTTACACATATCATTGCACAACTGCATTTCTTATTTAATATTATCAGTTCAGATGCTCCTAAAAAATAAATGGCACTGCATGATACCCTCTTCACAAATTAACTATGCTATCATGGAAATGATCTAATTTTCTTTCTAACATGTAGATACATATAAAAACATATTCCCAACACAATGACATTACTAGAATTAAATTTGTTGTGTTCTAGTCATATCTTAACCTAAATTCAATCTTCGCTGATTTGTGTGAGTTTCAAAATAAATCATACAGTGTCTGATGTAAACTTCAAAATACCCAAGTGCTGGGTCCACAGGTCAGATCCCAGTAGAAATTAAAAGCCAAAGAAAACATTAAATTCTACTTCACAATGTACCTCTTATTTGTGAGCTGAAAAGGAACATACAATATATTTATTCTAGATGCAGTGCCTGTAGCAATAAGTGGAAATCTGCAATGAAGGCAGATTTTGTCTGATTTACTAACAAAGAAAACACTTTCTAAGTTTGCTCAGAGATCTTCATGTAAGGAAGAAGTCCCCTCTGAAGATTTACAACTTGTGGTCTCTGCCTGAACCTTCAGTCTTCAGAAGGGAACACAATACACACAAGATATGACACAAGAAAAAAGCCCATGAATGGAAGTCAGAGGGAGGTGGAATCAGAGAAGACTTTGAAAATTACTCAGTCTCCTACTTCTGTCTTAAAGACAAGATTAAAACTTGAATTTTCTCAGCTATGTTCGTGTCACACACTAGCAATTTTTGATATTAAATTAACTTTTCAGCTATAGTAAACACTTTTGCATTTGTTAAAGATACACCAACTAAACAACACAATTGTCAGAGGTCCTCATTAAGTACTTTTACACGTACTTTTAATCTATACATTTTATAACAGTCTTGCCAATGTGAATTCCACTACTTTGAATAGCAGGGATAGGGATATGTCACGTAGCAAAACCCCCTGAACAATAGTTACTATAGAAGCAAAAGATAAAAACCATGCCAAAAGAACTTAGAAAGTATAAACAGAAGCCAGCAGGCTTGACTAAATATGTTAGACCAAGCTTACTGCACACAGACTATTTCCTGCAAACCCTGCCTCTATATCAAACTCTAAGTGCATTGACATGATAGACAAACACTGAACACACACAGGAGATGAGACACTCAAGTGAGGTGCAGGTACATACTTGTGCTTATGCACGAGCCCGCACACATTTCAGCCACACCCACACTATTATTCTCTATGCACCTCGATGCCCATACAGATGAGTTCAGGAAAGACTGCACAAAATATCTGATCCAATTTGCACAGATCCAGTTCAAACCTAGCATAGCTTAGTGCCTGTGCTGTTCCAAAGTGATGACTTGTCCTTCAGCAGAGCTGGCCCAGGAAGAACTACATCTGAGTTTTTACTGTGTGGCACATCAGCTAATTATCTGTATTAAAATGCAAGCTAACCAAGAGATGTTTCTAAACATACTAATTTTTCATCTGCAACTTGATCATTATGAGTTGATGAAATAGGACTACATATTTGTATATTTAATGGAAAATACATCCCAGAGCAGCTATGCAAGATTATAGGCCAGCTGGTGAAATATATACTATTATTTTTGAAAATTTTATGTATTTCAAATACCACACCAGAGCAGTTTCAGTGCATTATTCTCTCTCTTATCCCCTATGACCCCTATTTTCATACACTTCTAAAAATTGAGTCACAAATTCCTGTATTGTTTCTTCAGAAAAGTTACTCCTAGGGATAGAGATTTAAGGACACTCAATATTATTCTTTTCTAGATATGAAGATCTTTAAAGACCTTCACAGCAAGATCACACAGCAAGGTCTTTCACAGTCCTATTACAGAAGAAGATCCAACTACTGGAAATAGAAGTTTTGCAATAGTTACAGTGGCATGTGATGCAGGAATGAATATGCAGCCCTCTTCACTGCCCATAAGACAGACTTGAGAAAACGAACTCCTGCATCTTCTGGATACAGGCTGATGAAGACAAGATATTCCTGCTACTGACAAATTTGCCTCCTGACGTCTCAGCTTTGAAAACACTCTGAGAAAAATATCACTGGAAACAGGCTCCTGAGGTTGCTTACTTGCATTTACAAACAGATCTATTACTGAAATTTCTATCTGCCAGACCAATTTTTATATCATCATCTGCAAGGCAAGTGTTTGGCTGCACATTTGTAGGGCGAAGCTTTTATTGCTGTCTAGGAGATCATGTTTGGCCTGGCCCGCATGACACAACTCTATTTGACAATGCACACTCCCCAGTGGGAGTGTGGAACAGGCGGGTAAGGTGTCAGTCACAAGTGGAGGCTGTGCCTTCCACACTGCTCCAACCAGTCTGAGCTTAGAAAGGGTTGCTGTACAGGCCTCTTGACAGCAGAGCCTATGTAAGGTTACCAGGGCAAACCATTCACTCAGCTGTTGTGCCAGGAACAGTAGACAGCGATCCTGTGCCTGGGGACTCCAGGAGACCAAGGTAGGCTACTTATGGATGAGTGATGTGGAGGTATGCAGAGAGGTATGAATCTTGCTAGGAGGACTGTGGCCATTATCTAACCAAGCCAGACAAGGTTGTCTGTCACTTTCTTCCTTTTATCCTATTGGATTCTTCCCCATAAGAACAGTTAAAGTCCACTGGTCTCAGCTTATTCTCCTTTTTCACCCTCTTGTTCCCCTTCAAGATTTAGTTCTCTCATCCTTAAGTAAAGGAGGAAGAAGAACATAAATAGCTTATGTCTTTATTCTATCACCTGGAAGAGAGGAAAAAGAGCTATAGAAAAAGAATGGAAACAACTACTTCATAAAATCACATCCAATGTTTCCAGAAGGCTGCTTTGGATACTTTGAAGACTAAAGGTAATTGATTGTACTTCCTTAGGAATGAAAATCCTGAAGATGCTCTGTCAATGGCTGAGCTTTTGTCTTCCTACAGTTCTGACACTTGCTTGTCACCAGAGCATAATGATTAGTTATAATTCTGTAAAAACACTAATGTAGCAAAATCATGAATTTGAACTGATACAAGGATTAGAAATAAAGTAAAAAGTAAGCAAAGGTATTAGTATGTTATCTTTCATGTCAATTCTTCAACTAAATACCTTGTGAAAATAGTCACACAGCTGCACTGCCAACAGAACATGCTTCTTCTCATTTCAGGAGGCAGGCTCTTCCTCAATCTCCATACACAGGCACAAAAAAGAAAAAAGCTACACACGGACTTTGTTCTGACACAGAAATCAAATTTTAGGGTAACGACATGATACACACAGAGCCAAACTTTGTATTATTTGGTATTAAGAAATAAACACCTTACTTTTTCTCCTCGCCTTTCTGAATTTGACAGCAGCCAGGTTTATTAAATTCATTCCATATAGATTGTAGTCTATGAAGAGTTGAAGGAGGTAGGGAATATGGGCTTCATGAGGCTGGTAAGATTTGTTCATTATGGCTCCACCTTGCAGAAGCTCACAAACTCTAAAATTAAAAACAAATCAAGACATAAACAAAAAATCATTCCAGTGCAACAATACTGATACTGGATTTTGTCAAAATGTAAAAGACTTAACAACTTTTGCCTTAGTTGTATTTTTAAGTTAAGAATTGTGTTTTCATAATAACAGATGCACAAAATTTATCTCTGCTAATAACGATAAAATATTTGGGTGTTAGTTACAACTGAGCCCCAAATCCTTCACCCTAAAAAGCATGAAACCCCCTGAAAAAACCCCATCCTACAATCCACTATTCCTGCAACTGATCCAAAGACACTATAAGCCACAGGAATCTTTCTACAAAGTAACTATGGCACCTGTATGCCTAAACACCAGCAATAACCAGAAAATCTCTCTAGTTCTCCTTAACATACACAGTAACCCCTCGAATTTTGCAGGGGTTCGGGACTGTGGGAGTGTCACAAAAGACAGATTCTGCAAAGAGCGGCAGATCATACACATTCAAATAAGCTGTGCCTATTGCCACCGCCCCCCTTAGCCCCTGAATGCCAGGAGGAGTTCCCAGCACCTCCTTGCACCCTGTGTTGGGACAGGGGAGTGAAGAGGATCTCTTCTTACCTTCCCCACCCCAGAAGTCCCAGGGAATCCACCGTGGGGAGTCCCTGGCTTTTGCTGCTGCGGCGGCGCAGTACCAACCCGCCACAGCAGCAGGGCAGCAGGCCCCACGGCCGTGGCCCGAGACCCCAGGGGCAGCTGCGGCACCTTGGGCTGATGGGATCCAAACACAGTCCCGGGGCAGGCAGCTGTAATAAGCCGCTGACATGTAACCTCCCCAGCACTCAGAAGGGCGTGAACTCTGCGCCTGCCCCTCAAGCAAACGAGAGGCATCATGCTCCCACCCTGCGGAGCGTGCCAGTCCTGCTCCCTGGTGCAGCAGAGACACCCTGTGCATGCACACATGGAAAAACACCACGAAGAATTGAGGAAAGACTATGGTGTTTTTGCTGTAAAAAATACCATGAAGATGTGAAGCCCTGAAACTTAATGCGTGAAGAGGTGAGGGATTACTGTACATAATTATGTTCCGCGTGGCTTTAAAGCTACATACTTCATACTCAGAAGTAGTGTTTTAACAGGTCCCTAGAAACATGACAAATCCTCTCTTTTAGACAGCTGCATATCAAAAAATATCTGCAGGTATTTAGATAATAATAAATCGATGCAATAAATTTATCTCAAATTAACAGCATATATATCTACCATTAAAGCACCAAGCATTTCTAAATGCAGGGAATTGGGATTAAAAATAAAAGTTTTATACAGAAAAAACAAAGGAATAATTTAAGAGAAATGTCAGTCCTTACTGGGATAGGAGCAATTCAAACATGAGAAGCTCCAAATTTCAAAACAACTGTCATATCATATGTGTATATAGACTACATTAAGACAGAAATTTTAAATCATGCAAAATTTCACCAACCTAGAAGAAAAATTAGACAATCCTATCTCGTGATCATGCATTAGACCTTCTAAAACAAGTTACAGTAGGTAATAGCGCACACTCAAAGGATTTCAGTTTATGCTTGAGAAATTATTCTTCCTTGTTCATTCCTGAATTTACTGCAACTACTGAGATCAACAATGTACTAATTTAACAGAACAATACTCTATTGAGAAACAGTCTTATAACAAAAGCTATTCCATTTTCCAAGTGTATTTTAAATTTAATGATTGTTGCTGAAATTAAAAGCTTTAAAAAAAACTACCAAAATTTCATTCATAATACATGAAAGATAGCTACATAGTTTTTCATTGAGTTGCAGGCACAGTAACCTGATGCAAATTTGTCCAAGTGTTTAAGAATTACAGTTAACACAAGACAACTAAAGGCAAGTACGTTTTGGTCTTGCTTTTCTAACATGCTACTGCTTTAAAAAGGTTATTGATGTGTTTAAAATGAGCAATTTTTAAAGTGTTTTAAAAATATTGACACAATAAATTTGTATCTTCTATTTCGTTAAGCTACTGGTGAACTTTGTTTCAAAAGTGACTAATTCAAAATCTCCTATATCGTGGACCCACGGTCTTAATCGGGTTCCACGAAGCCCTACTTCTGCGTTGAATGGCAGCTCATTAATATGCAAATTTGCCCTGCACCCTCAGACAGCTCCCCAGCGGTGTTTTGGCACTGTGTGGCTGTGTATCGGTTGCCGCAGCGGACGTTCTGGGGGGATGGGAAAGCGGCGGAGCCGCCATGGCTGTGAGAGTTGATTTGCATATTCATGACTGCCTAACTGAATATTCATTCGTGTCAGGTTGCACATGCGCAGTTGCAAAAAGGGGCCTCCTTCATCACTAAAAAATCATGCTGTTAAGATGTGAAAACACAATATGGGGGGTGTGAAGTGTGAGAGGGAAGACTGTAGAAGGAAATCAGAGAAAACTTTTGTATCTCCACATCCTTACCTTTTTACCATTGCAGGATTGTAAAGATAAATCTTCATAAACTGTCTCTCCTTTTCATGGTAACCATAAAAAGGCCTGGAGAGAAAGAAAAGCAAGAAGCTAGCCAGTTACGCTGTGGCATTTATTCAAACACATTTTACTATAAAGATTATTAAATTCTGGGGGGAAAAAATTAGAAGATAAACCACATCTCCGGGAGAACAAAAATTTCCATGTGCCAGGCCAAAGGAGAACACTATGAGTCTATATAAGGTTAAAAATAATAGCAGCTATGCATATCAAAGTATTTTAAAAAATTATAAGGCACTTACAGTTTAACGTAGTTTCTAACTTCCCCCATATGAAAACATGCCATCATAATAGTACTTTTAATAAGCTGGACTGCTTCAAAACCAGCATTTACCATTTCTGACACACACTGCAACAAAGTCCTTAAGGACATTAATTCTGCAGATCAGGTGTAAATGAGTAAATACCAGCTGTGTAACATAAATAACTGAACTATGCAAACAGCTTAAAAAAATGAATAGCTGCCCATTTTCAGTGATTACTAATGACTTTGTGCACTAAATGAGGCATGAATCCTGAAGAAAATATGATTTGAGAATGTAATTAAAGAATACATAGCACAATGAATATGTGAAGACTAAACTGAGGTTGAACAGGTAGCATTAATTCTTGTATAACTTGACTAAATTACTGACTTTTCAACATCTAGAATTCTGTAAATTTATGTAAAACAGCATGTTAAGGAAACAGGCCATAATTCAAAGTGGTGGGTGAATGCAAGAAGTTGGTAGTAATCACAACCAAAGTCAACAGAAAGTCAGGAAAGCGTAAATTGACAAGTTACCTCTAAATATAAAATAAAATGTCTTCATCAAAAATATTATTAAAAAAATGTAAAGGGGATGTTTACCTGCTAAGTCAAATAAAATCAACTTCAGTAATATGAGGGATTTCAGTCCTAAATAAATAGGAAACTGAGCAGAACTGCGTAACTACAGCATTAACATCACTGTCTTTAATATGGTTAAACATGCATGCATTTGGTACGGCCCAAAGCTAGACTCACCTGTAAAGAAAATGTTTCTGTTGTTAAAACTGAGCTACATTGAAACAACAAATTTAAAACTGCTAAGCTGAAAAGGAGAGCAGATCCTGTGAAATTAATCACTTTCTCTCCTACAGACAGTGATCCCCCGTTACTCGCAGGCTGTTGGGTCTGGTCCTCCTCACACAAGTCATGGAATCCGCGAAGACAGCGAACCCACTACGTAGTCAAGTACGCCACGCCCGTACCCACGCCCGCTCCCCAATAAGGTCTGGAGGATGCTCCTCAGATCCGTGCTTGTTTCAGATGTCTGGCTGTGCTCTGCCAGGGCGGGGGATGAGGGGACAAGCAGGGGGGGCCGGCGCCGTGCGCCACGCAAGGGGCAGGGCCGGGGCCGAGCAGACTGGGTTCATAGTAGGTTCTGCGCACGCGCCAGGTCCCACAGCTGGCTGGAAAATCAACAGCGAGTATGTGGATCCTGCAAATTACGGATCGCGACTATGCAGAGGATCACTGTAGTATAAAACTAATGACAGGCTATATACATTAAGTTATAATGACTCATCCTCAAATTGACAGGGCAGCAAAGAACAAAATTTGTAACACTTTCCAGGTTAGCTATGAACACCTTATTTAAATTCACAATGGACAAGGGCAGCATATTTCGCCTTGTTTTTTATTCCTGGACCTCCACTATGTTTGGAAATTAATGCTGGAGAAACTTTATTTTAAACAGAGGCTTAACAAACACTTCTACTACATAACAATCTTCCTGCTAATGCAGAAGAGAAGGGATAACACAGTTTCTTTGCCACAGAGAGACTATAATACCTATGAGCAGAATCTGACTCAGGTGAGAACAGATTTGTGTGACTACACAAACATGTCTATCTACTCAAGTAAAGATGAAGATATTGGTTATGCAACATACATAAAAGTTAACTAAGAGAATCCTTAAAACGTTAACATTCAGTAATAGCATATATAACCAGCAGCAGTAGAAGCTATCTCAAAAAAAGCACAATAGTCAGCTTGATAGATAAATTAATGAATGTTGAAAAGCCTCCACTTCATGGCCTGTTCTGCTGGAAGAACCAGATGGATAAACATGAACTGAACAGTAAGGGCCATTTCAGATGACCAAAACAAATGAGACAGTCAAGTCTCCTACATGACATACCTGGTCTCAGGGAAGCTAGAATAATCCAGAGGTAGAAAACACTGGCTGGAAAGTACTAGTGTAATAGCAGAGACAGAAGAAGATAAAAATAACAGATTGGGGAAAACTACAGATGCTAGGATACAAATTTAGGAAAAATGGTTGTGTCAAACAGGTTTTTTTCAAAAAAACTGTTCACTATGTTAAAGTCAAAGCAAGTGAGGTAAGTTTTTCAGAAGTTGTACAGGCCTGTATGAAGGCACAGATGGTGGTAAAGAAAAGGGAGCAGCACTGCGGACACCCAAGTCCAAAGTAAGTGCTTCTATGTAGTAAAACTGTGAAACATTAAAAAAAATCCCCCAAATCCTAACAGGTCATACTTACATTCCAGATACTAATGACACTTTGAAAACATGTTGAACAGTAGAAGATGGATTGCCTAAAGCCACATTAAGTGCTCTGTCAATGCTGAATGCCACTTGACGAAGATGGTATTCTGGATGCTGTCCAAAACCATCATATGGCACATAGAGGTAAGGAAAGATACCATGTAAGTGGAGACAAGTCTTCTGACCTGAAAATAAAAAGCAGACAGTTGTTTTCTAATGACTACATTTTTTTCTTCCATTAAGGAGTCACTAAATTTGATTTTTTTCATGTTAGTTTCAGGTTCTGCTGACAGGGTACATTTATTAAACAAATGCAGGCATATTTCAAACAAAAGGTACCAATGTAGAGTAAATCTCACATTTGATTCATTGACAAAAGCAATACACACCAGATGTGCTTACATGATATACACAGGACTACAGCTGTGGAACAGTAGAATTCACTACTAATCATTTTCTTTGTAGTAATAACACAACACCTCTGTAAGAATATTTTTGCATACTGAGTCAATGTTGGATGGTTAACGGTTTCTCAACCTTCGTGAAATTTTTCAGTGACAAAGGTCTTCCTGTTCTTCACTGGGATGAGTGCATAACCTCTCAGAAATTAAAAAGAATGTCCAGAGCACCTATGAGGCCATTTAATATTCTAGTTATTAAGGTCTAAGTTGGGATGTGGAAAAAACACAGGTGATTTTCAACTTGTAAAATATGTGGACCCCTGAGAGGTCTCTATTGTGTATACAAATATCTAAACTTCTAATACCACTCTTTCTAAGAATTAGCTTCTGGGAGTCTGCAGTAAGAGCAGAATGAAAAAAGACACCACGAAAACCTTTATGCCAAACCACAGCCTGAGCCTCTGATTCAGACAAGGCAGTATGGAGATGCAGACTGGGATCTCCCAAACCTATCACTTTTTTGGGGGCGGGGGAGGTGGAAGGAGAGTTAGTCTCAACTGTAATGCATGTTCTCTGATGTCTTGTCATCACAATACAACAGAGCATGCATTCACTGCTGAAACAAACATCAGATCCTGCTCACCACTTTTGCAGTCCCAAAAATCATTCATGACTTCTCACCGGCCACTGAAAACCTTTCACATAAACATACTATAAACCTATGTTGCTGATTAACCCACCACAACAGGCAGCACAAATAACTTTGAATTGTTTGGATGAACTCCCTGCATGAGGGCAGTGAAACAGGCTGTACTTTCAACAACCAGGAAATAAATGTTACAAAGAGGCAGCAGAGCTTCACTGGCCCACAAGACTAATGAAAAGACTTTCGAAAGTCCACTGTTTCAAACTGAGATTATTTGCAGTGGGTGGAAGCACAGTCAATCCTCCGGATTCACGGATTACGGGTCTCCCAAAACCCCACACAACCTTTAATCTGTGAAAAGCGTACCTTCCAATCCCAGTAACAGCACAGATTTTTTTTTTTTTTTAAACTGGGGATCAGACATATTGTTCTTCTTATAATGTCTAGATGTGAAAGTGGCCTGCATCAGGAATAGTGTTGTCAGTAGGACTCGGGAAGTTATTCTCCCCCTNATTGCTCAAAGGATGGTACTACAAGTCTTTTCCAAAGTAAATTTTATTCTTCTTGCAATTCAACTCCATCAAATCTCTTCATCAATGTACATGCATTCATAATGTTGAGGTTGTCATCTATGAATTCTGCCCTTAAAGTATCTCAGGAGAAGAAAATTTTTATTTATGTATCACATTTTTCAAATAATATTATGCTAAGAAAAAGGAGAAACTAAAGAAAGAGAAACTATGAATTAGGGGTTTGAGGGTTATTTCACTGGCAAAATAAAGACACTAGCATCTTCATATGGTAGGAAAATTTGCCCCCCTAAGGTGGAGAAAGTAATTTATTAGTAGCATGTGAACTGCAAGAGGATTGATACATGCAGTGGCAGGAAAGATTTGTTTTCTGTACTGAGGATCAACAAACCTGAGTGTTTACTCCTGGCTGTACCTAAGATTGATTTTGAAATAAAGGATTCCCCCAACCAAATATAATTAACAGAAAATTGATAGTCATTTAAAGTTCTACACCTTCTCTGTGCAAGGTTGTTTATTTTTAGGAAGGGTTTGGTGGGATTTTCATTTCTGTTGCTGAGTTGGGAGAGGAGGACAATGGTAGGGTGATGGGTTTTTCTAAATGTATCCTAGGTTCATGTTTAGAGAAAAATTCAGACTTACTCATTTATATAATTTGTCCAAATGCCCACTGAAGCTTTTAAAAAGCAAATGAACAGATTTGATATTGGAGCTACAGACCATGAATTTCTGGTAAATACACAGGTCTATCTGCCACCACGGATTCTACAAATTCAGGTATTTTCTACCTACAGCTTGCCAGTCAGAATCAGCTCTGCACTCAAACTTCTTTTTTGTCCACTAATATAAACTTCTGGTCTTCTTGCAATAATTTAAAGATACATTTGCTTTAATGGTTGCCTAAGTATTCTGACTTACAATCAATGTTCCCCTAGAACACAAAATTGCAAAGCACCAGAATAAGAACAGTGACACAGTTAAAACTTACTAAACTTAAATTCAGGTTCCTTTCAAGTTAAGCAGCTATTTAACAGTTCCTGCTGAACTGAAAATGCCATTTTATTGTTGAATAAAAAAAGAACACATATGAAGAAAGTTTCTTTCTATTCCCTTCTGTCCCCTTCCCCTGCACGCCTGTTTATGTGCAAAAAGCCCCATGAAAACCACTCCAGCTTTCAACTGAACAGAGTCAAATTAACCATTTGACTTCAGGGAAATCTTACAGACATACACACTAAGGTGCTTTTCATTTTTGATTCTGCTAAGAAAGCAAACAAATTACTGCTGATCTAAGACTCCTATTAGGCCAGCAGCTGTCAAGTTCCATGGGTCTACACAGCTACTTACTTTGATCCTTGATACTACTGACTTATTTACCACAATATTTGGTTATACAGTCATACCTCAGTCATTTGTGCCTTCTCATTCGCATCTCCAGTGATTCGCATAAAATTTCTCCACAAATCTTATTCAGTGATTCACGGAGGCAGTGTATAGTTCTGCAGTACGGCACAGTCCCACTCCCCCTTGGCAGGCGGCCCGGGCCACCCGCCCACTCATGCCAGGAGTGGGGAAGTCTTATACTGTAACACACAGCACCGCACGGTCCCATTCCGCTGTGGCAGGCGGCCTGGACTGCCAGCCCAGCCATGCCAGGAGCCTTTGTGAGGGTGTGTGTGTTACTGCTTCCATAACGACAGTTAGGGGAGGCAATGCTGACACTAACTGCAGCGGAATGCAAGTGCTAATTGCTGTGTAGTCCCCAGGGGCTGCTTGCCTGGTGCCTGGTGCACCTGGTGATATGAGTAACCCTAGGGCAAGTGCTCCCGCAGCACCTGTACAACGCTATTGGGGACTTCCTGTCCCTAGGGACTGGTGCAGCTGCCACAGTTAAAGGGAAAAAGCTCTGACTCTGACGCCCCCCCACCGCCATAAGGGGACCTGGGGTGTTGCAGTGTTGCAAAGTTGCCATATTCATGCCAATAATTTGCCACATTAATGGTGCACCCGCGTTTGCGGATTTGATGTTTCATGGGAACCCACGCAGATCCAAAACCTGTGCATTCGATGGTATGACTGTACTCTTATTTTTACTTACAATCCACATTACTACAAGTCTTACCCTGTCAGTATTAAGAATACTCATTAATTTCCATCATTTAAGTAAAAGCATAAAAGAGCACCAAATGTCATAGTATTGAGTTTGAAGGCAGACTCCAGTAAAGCAACCATGGTTTGCTCTAAGCCATTACAAATTCTAGTGGATTCTTTCCAATAGAGCCACAAGGAGAAAACAGATCTAACCACTGGAGGATTTCAGACCACACAGACTTGCCAATTTACATGAATTATAAACTTGGACTGGGAAAAGGTTAATGAGCTTTATGCTTTAAATATGTTAATCTTCAGTTCCTGTTTCTTTTCAGAGATACAGAGAAGCAAATTTGTACCACTAGAGAAGCAAATTTATACCACTAGAACAGCATCAACTGCTACAGTGACCAGCAGATATTATTTTTATATCTATTAATCAAGTTCTTTACATCTGTAGAATCAATGGAAGTGGTGCTTGAGAGCATATTCTGCACGACTGCTTTCCGCATAATTTCTGGATACAATATTGGGCAACTGATGGGACAGGCCACCAAAATGTTGAACTCTGCAACCTTGTCACGGACTAACTGTGCACGTTCATCACAACTATTCTGTACACAAATAGTACATATGATGTGTCTATTAACAAATGCACATCATGTGCACATTACATGCTAGTGGTGGTCACGGGTTAGCAGCCAGGAGGAGACTGCTGACCTCAATTTCTCTGGCCTACACTCTCTAAAAGAATGAGGTCTGTCTGCACTGACTGAATATCTGCAGCTCACAGATCAAGCATCCCAGTATGACTCGAGGGGACGCTAAGTGAAAGTACAAAAATTAGAAAGAAATCTGAGGCTTTAATGAGTGTTTGTAAGGCACTGAATGAAGTAGTACATAAAGGAATACAAAAATTGCTGCTGTAATGTAGGAAAAAGTCAACATACAAAACCTTGAGATATTATGAGATACTCAACTAGCAAACTGGCTATTTTTTCTGAAAATATGACACTGAAAACTAAATCACAGCATCCCAGTATTGGCAAGGTTGGAAGAGACCTAGGAGACCTATAACTGAACAGCAACCCATCATCTAAACCATGTCACTAAGTGCCTCATCCAGCCTACTCTTACAGCACCTCCAGGGATGGTGACTATACTAATAATGAATCAATACTTCAAAAATATTATAAACACAGTATTTTCATACTGTATAGAAAGCAAATCCAACCCTCAAAAGCATACTTACAGAAGTAAGTGGCATAAATGTTACTGAAGTATTAAAATACAGCATTTTGCCTACTTGAAACTCATGAGAGAGAGATTAAGAAAGCCAGTCTGGTATTTTTTCTGGAAGTTGATTGCCATATACATTACTATTAGGAGCACATACCAAGCATAATCCTTGTGTTACTCTAGAATTTTTAATATTACAAGAAAAATCTGTAGCAACTCTGAGAGAGAAAAACTTCAATATTATCAGAAGAGAACTGAAACCAGTATGATACAGGAATGTAAATATGCTCAACAACTCTTTAATAAAATAGAACTGATGTCTTCTGACCATCTGAATGCTCAGTCGTATGAGAATGAGCTGGTATGGGTAAAACTGAGATGGAATCTACACAGAATCACAGAATGGTTGAGGTTGGAAGGGGTCTCTGAAAGTCAACTTGTCCAGTCCCTTGCACAAGGTTATGAACACCTAATTTCACAGTACAGTAAGCTAGAGAACCTGAGGATTATTATTCAAGTGTCCTCATAGAAGTGCTTTTTCATCATTTGAAAACACTGACTTTGATTTAAACTTCAGAAACTTCTTTTCCACTGGGATCAAACTGGACAAATTTCATATAGAAGTAAAACACGAAAATTTTTTATAAGGCAACTTATGATACTGTCCAGTTCAGGACAAAAATTTGCAAAGAAGATAGACAAGGAACACCTGAGGATTTATTGCAGCTAGCATACAAAAATCTGTATATATATTCTGGGGGAAGAGGAAGTCTATCTCTTCTAGATGGAATTCCATACACACAACTACCTACTGGCTCATATTCCATCAAGGGGAGAGCTCCTACAGATACTGCCTCCATTTATCTCCTCCAGAAGACTTACAATTTCATGGGAGAATTGTCTGAATAGAGCATGTAGATCACAGAAGGGAATCAGGTTGGTCAAGCATGATTTACCTCGAGTGAATCCGTTCTGACTACTTTAATTTCTAATACAGTTATACCCCTTCATTTGCGAGAAATGGGTCATGTCAGAGCTCTGGTGAAACGTCAAATTTGCAAACATGCGCACGTCACTAATATGCATGCAGGCCACGTGCACTGCTCCACCCCCCACCACTCTGGAGCACTGCGGACAGTTTTCCACTCCTCCCCACCGGCTCTCTCAGCACAGGGGAATAAAGGGAACCGTTTCTGAGCCATCTCTGATGGCGGAGAAACCCCCACCCCAGCCCCCCGAGAATCCCTGGGCTTCTCTTTGGCAATGCTGCCACTTCTGCAGCCAGGGCCAGGCTGTTGCGACCACATGTGCTCGCACTGTCCCACCAGCAGCCTAAAGCCCGTGCGAGGTCATAACGGAGGGGTCGCAATGCAGTGAGGCATGACTATATTAACAGACTTAAACACAAGCTTTCTACAAATTAGTCCTATTACCACAGCTTATGTTAAATGACATAATGGTATAAACACTGTTTATACACAATAAACAAAAAATTGTTTATTGCATTAACATATAATTAAACAAGGTGGTAGACATTATTACATTTTACAACACACCTACTTAGAAACATATTAGCAAAAGATATGCCTGTTCTGAGTCTTCCAAGAAAAGGTTACGCGTGATAGTGCAGCATGTTCAAGATATTCCAAGTGAGGCAGAAAGAAACTACAGCAAGCAGCTAGAGAGACAAAATGCTCTAATCCACTGAAGCTTTTTAAAAAGATGTTACAACTTGAGATTGCACCTCGCTAAGTTGCACTCCCACTTTTGCTTTTTCAGAAGCTCACAGGGTTTTTTTCCCTGCAAAAACTGCTTGATTCCTCATGGTGCTTCCCAGTCTGTGCATGTGCACTACCTCTGCTTCACTGAGGCGCAGCACTGGCACTCCTCAATGGGGTGGGATGGCTACACCCTGCAGGGCAAGGGATAGTGCCTCCTGCTGGCTTGGGGACTGCCCAGAGTTTGCTGCCTTATGACTGTTGGGCAGGTTACATGCTGAGGAAGGTTCATAACACTGTGTCAATGGCTTATTACAGCTGCTCACCCCAGGGCCATGCTGGGACACCATCAGCTGGTGGTGCTGCTACCCCCCCCCGCCCCCCAGCTCAGGCTCCCACCGCCTCCTCTGGGGTTCATGGGGCCACCTCTGCCCCCTCTGCCATCCGTGGGGCTGCCCCCACCCCTTCCACCAGTCCCAGAGACCACCTCACGTCGTGATGGAGGGGGCAGCCCCATAGGCGGTGGAGGGTGCAGCGAGAAGCCTGTGAGCAGCAAAGGGGCATGGCAAGCTCCAGAGGGTGTTTGGGCTGTGGCGACGGTGAATGCCAGGGATTCCCCGCAGCTGCAGTAGGCAGCAGGGAACCCCAGAGATTCCCTGGGGGCTCTACAGGCAAGGAGGGGATGAGGGGATGAAGCCATTCCTCTCACTCTCTTGACCTGCCCAAGGGTGCTGGGCAGTGCCAGAAACACTCTGCAATGCTTGGTGGCTAAGGAGGATGGGGTGATGGGCATGGCTTATTTGCATATTCATGATGTGTCTATCCTTGCGGAACTGGGGATTCGCAGCAGGTGGGGAGACACTAAGCCCCATGAATTTCAAGGTACTACTGTATCTCAAATCCTTATTTGAAGAAGTTTGGTCTAAAGATTCTCATTACAGGGCCTTTCAAGCAGCAAGCAGCTACACACGGAGAATGATTTTCAGCGGTAACAGCAGCCTTTGGTTTGCCATCCCCAGCCAAACTCAATTCTAGAGAGCTGTTACACAGAGAGCAGCTTCAACACATGACTTCCAGAAATTCTATTCTGGAAGGCTGGTGGTCTGAATCCTGATTCATGTAACATAACTGTAAATCCTGAGCAATTCTATACCTTGTATCACACACAAAAATCTTATCGCTCCCCTTTCCTTCTGATAATTTTTAACTTTTTCACTCCAATTTAGCAGTTGTTCAATGATTATACTTATCTTCACTAGTTACTCAGGATTAACTTGAAAGGTACTGGGCAATTGAAAAAACAACTGTTTCAAACAGTAGAAACAAGAGGAGCATTAGAAATAATAAAACTCACATTGCAGCATTTTTCAGGTTTTTTAGTTGTTTTCCTTCCCACTAAAAGCGCATGGTACAGTCATACCTACGTATTCGCAGATTAATGGTTTCCTGCGAGTCCCATGGAACCTTTAATCTGCAAATATGGGTCAGGCATTAATATGGCAAATTATTGCCAGAAATATGGCAACTTTGGAACACTGTAAGATCCCAGGCTCCTTTCAGCAGCAAGGAGGGCGGGAGTAAGGGTTTTTTGCTTTTAACTCCAGCAGTTAGCACAGGCAGGAGTGCTCTGTCGGAGNTCAATTCTAGAGAGCTGTTACACAGAGAGCAGCTTCAACACATGACTTCCAGAAATTCTATTCTGGAAGGCTGGTGGTCTGAATCCTGATTCATGTAACATAACTGTAAATCCTGAGCAATTCTATACCTTGTATCACACACAAAAATCTTATCGCTCCCCTTTCCTTCTGATAATTTTTAACTTTTTCACTCCAATTTAGCAGTTGTTCAATGATTATACTTATCTTCACTAGTTACTCAGGATTAACTTGAAAGGTACTGGGCAATTGAAATAATAACTGTTTCAAACAGTAGAAACAAGAGGAGCATTAGAAATAATAAAACTCACATTGCAGCATTTTTCAGGTTTTTTAGTTGTTTTCCTTCCCACTAAAAGCGCATGGTACAGTCATACCTACGTATTCGCAGATTAATGGTTTCCTGCGAGTCCCATGGAACCTTTAATCTGCAAATATGGGTCAGGCATTAATATGGCAAATTATTGCCAGAAATATGGCAACTTTGGAACACTGTAAGATCCCAGGCTCCTTTCAGCAGCAAGGAGGGCGGGAGTAAGGGTTTTTTGCTTTTAACTCCAGCAGTTAGCACAGGCAGGAGTGCTCTGTCGGAGGCTATGAATATGTGCATATAGGCTGGCAAGTCCAGGCTGGCTGCTGCGGCCAGAATGGCCTGAACAGGGCACCATATGTCCCTGTGTCACAGTTAACGACTTCCTGACTCCTGGAAGGGCCAGCTGAGGCAATTGCAGTGTCCCACAGAATTATGCATCACTCCATGAATAACTGAGTAAAGACTGTGGAAAAAACTCCCATGGAAAACTAAGGACGCAAATATGACAGCACGAATAACTGAGGTATGACTGTATATGGAAATCAGACTACAGTCAGGTTATTTCTCTATTTTCATTTTGCCTCTCAATATATTAGATAGCCTCCCTGCTTGTCAAAAGACATGTGAGGATAAGAGTCTTATGCAAGAAATAACGTCCTTGAAACCAAATGTGAATGAAACTAGCTCTTTTTAGACTTCATCTACAGTATTCCAAAAGAATCTGTATTCTAGCTTTTTACCTTCTACAGCAAATAAAATCATCAGGTCATTGCCACACCCTCAGCTGCGGGCACTGACAAGCTGTGTTTTTTTCTCTCCCACTCCAGGTAAACAAAGACCTTAGCATCCACTGAAATCAACAGATGCTAAATGCAGGCAGAGCATCTGTCACTCCTCAAATGCGATCTTCGATCTTTTTATGCCTTCTTTTATATTTTACAACACATGTAAATGAATGCTCAGTAATACAGCTGGTGTTACTACAGTGAAACCCCGTTACTAGCGGGCTGTTGGGTCTGGTCCGCCTCCCGCGAGTTGTGAAATCCGCGAAGATAGCGAACTCACTACACAGTCGAGTATGCCCTGCCCGTAGCCACACCCGCTCTCCATATAAGGTCTGGAGGATGGTCCTGAGAGCGGAGCTTGTCTCAGTTGTCTGGCTGTGTTACATCGAGGCGGGTGCGGGACGGCACGGCGCGGGACGGCACAGCGTGGGCTGAAATTCTGTGTACCGCAAAACTTATTACTCTTACCTTTCTGAAATGAAAACAAAACCTCTCTCTCAAAAAAACAGTCAGTAGCCCCTCAAATATTCTGAAGGACTGCATAATACCCATCTCACCACTGCTCGGTTCAAATCTGAATTCTACCACCAGCTACCCCTTTCCCCAAGTCTGTGATAGCAGAGGCAGTACCACAGAACCATTTAGATTGGAAAAGACCTCTGAGATCATCAAGTCCACCTATGACCCAACACCACCATGTCACCTAGACCACAGCACTAAGTGCCACATCCAGTCTTTCCTTAAACACCTCCGGTGATGGTGACTCTACCTCCATGGGCAGCCCATTCCAATATCTAATCACTCTTCTGTGAAGAAATTCCTCCTAGTGTCCAACCTAAATCTCCCATGGTGAAGATTAAGATTATGTCCTTTGTGACTGATACTACAAACGTCAAGTTTTTAATTAAAGATAAAAATAAAATTTGACCAATAATGGGGATTTCTTCAGTGTTTCTGCCTAACAGCATTAATGAAGTGTGTAGCAAGAGCAAAACAAATGCATTGAAATACGTATTTCCCCTCCCCAGCTTTTTAGTAGCTCTACCCCTGGTATCCAGCGAGCACAGGAAAAAACCCAAACACTACCACCAAAACAAAAACCCTAATCCCCCAAAACAAAAACATGCACAGAGGGGCGGGTGGGGGGCAGAACAGGGCCAATCCACTGACAGAAATCTTGGTAAGTGCCACAGCAAAGTGCAAGTAGTTAAGCCTTTAGCTCTTCACATATATTGCTAAAGTGTATTTGTGCAACTGAGAGTGACTCTCACAAAAGAGCTTCACCTGATAGGAAGGAAAGAACTGGAATCTTCAAGTAAGTCAGAACTACACGCCAAATTATTTACTTGCATAATGCATATCCCATTTGTAAAGCAGTCAGAAATCTATGTCAACGAAGCAGGCACCAATGCATAGAGAAATGTTCATCATCAAGGCACATTGATATTATTCTAGCAAACAGCATTCCCACATTTCTCTTGGAATTTTTATAGTGATGCTGAGTAAGTAATACATTAAAAACTCAGAGGGAGTCTTTATTACACTGAGAATGCTCAAACCGTTTACAAAATGGCAAAGTAATTCTATGTTAACTAAATCATTAAACACTGTAATGTCAGAAAAACTTAAACCATAATACTTTCAGATTGAAACCTCACAAAAATTTAAAAATCTAAAATCTAATATTCTCATTTTGTAATCTCTGTTCTCCATGTACAAGATACTATCATAACCATGGTTTTGACTTGCAGGTAACATCACAAAAAAAATTACAAATACAGTCATTTCTCCGTAATTCATGGATTATGGGTCTCCCTCAGGTCCCATGAAACCTTTAATCTGAAAATATGGGTCAGACATTAATATGGCAAATTATTGCCAGAAACATGGCAACTTTGGGACACTGCAACATCCCTGGCTCCTTACAGCACCAAGGAGCATGGGAGTCAGGGTTTTTTCCCTTTAACAGCAGCAGCTGGCACTGGCAGAAGTTATTTGTCTGAGGCTATGAATATCTGCATATGCACATATGTGCTGGCAAGTCCAGACCACGCTGCCCCATGAATAATCAAGTAAAGACTGCGGGAAAAATTTCCACGAATATGAGAAGACGCAAATATGACAGCACGAATAACTGAGGGATGACTGTACATCAACATTACAAGAAAAAATCCCTCTCCAAGCGAATGCTTTATTTGGATTAAGTTTTTGACTGTGGATAATAAAAAAGATTATGCCTATTCAGCAAGTAATTGGTTAAAAAGGCAGTATGCTCCATGTGTTGCCAGAGAAAATAAGAAAAAATAGCATTTTACCACATTATTGAAAATCTTCCTAATGCTTTCACACAAAGCAAAAGATTTCTGGCATGCGTTCCCTCTTTTTAGCGACTGCAACCGCAGTGTTCTTTTAACGAAGAATTTATATGTAATACTGATAAACAGGGATTGCAGAACCCTACAGCAGATGAGGAAAAGATGAGATAGGAGGGGACCTAGTTAAAATCTGGCAACTCTGAAGGTTGAAGATGTCTCTGCTCATTGCAAAGGAGTTGGACTAAATTACATTTAAAGGTCCCCTTGATGCAAAACCATTCTACGGTTCTCTGAAGGTCAAAACCAATTTGAATTGACCAGAAGATGCCACTTGACAGACCTTGCCAAGATCTAAAGTCATCTGCTCCTTGTCTCATGACACAGAAGGGCCAAAAATCTGTATCAAAATTTTTGTTGGTATTTCTAAGGCTCTATAAAGCCGCATTTCCCCTTTGTTACCTGTGTGTGGCTTGTATGCCTCGTTAAGTCTGTAACGTTTTACTACATTTTGATAAACAATATAAAGAAACAAGTCAATTAATAATAAAACACTAAGTAATGGAAAAGTTTGAGTTAAGTAAAAGGTAAATAACCTCTTGCATATGAGAACAGCTATCTACCAAACATAAATTGACTGACATTTGACCTCAGCACAACTAACACTATTTAATCTTCTCAATCAGATCAGGCCAGGCCAAAAAGGGAAAACCTGGTAAACAAACTACATTTGATATAGCTACTGCTGCATCCTGTCCTTTATGGTGAATATACACACTTTCTTATACAATTCCAGCTCTATAAGAACAACACCTGCACAAGAGACCTAGTGGCTGGAATGAATAATGTACTAGATTCCATATGAGCTTTTATCTAAAATCAGTTTTATGATAGCACTTCATGTTCAGCATCTGCACACATCAACTCCAGCAAGTGTATCTAAAAGTGGAGTTGGTTACAAATGCTACCTGCAAATTGCTAAAGATTTACTACTCATATCAGCACACCAGAAGCTACATTATAAAGGTATATGAATGCATTCGAGTTAATACTGGTGTTTTTTTCCAAATTTAAATGTCAAATTTATTTAAATATTACCTATGAACTACTGCTGAAACATAAGCATGTTTTAACTTACTACATTGTAAAGTAAATTTTAAAAAATATATTAACTAAAGCATCATTTGAACCTAGCATATAGGAAGCAATCCCTTTAGATCTTTGTGTCTTCAGATGCCAGTGAATTGAATGGAAAACAAAGTTTGGATTCTAGTACAGTCAGCCCTCTTCTACTTTGCGCCCCCCATATTGCGGCTTCACATCTTAGCGGCATGATTTTTCAGCGAGGAAGGTGGTCCCTTTTCGCAACTGTGCATGTGTGACCTGGCATGCATGAGTATTCAATCAGGCAGTCATGAATATGCAAATCAACCCATACAGCTGCGGTGGCAGCCCCGCCCCCCCTCCCCGTCCCGGCCACTCTGCTGCTTCACCGTCCCCATGTCTCAGGTGCCGCGGCAACCAATACACAGCAACACAGTGCTGAAACGGTGCTGGGGTGCTGTCTGAGGGTGCAGGGCAAATTTGCATATTAATGAGCTGCAATTCAACACAGAAGTAGGACTTCATGGGACTCAAATATGACCGCGTTTTCGTGGTATAGGAGACCTGACTGTACTTCCTTCCCCCCATCCACTTTTAACCTTAAGAATACTATTGTTAAGAAACCTTTTAGGAAGCACTGATGATAGAAATTAACGCTGTGGCCTGCCATGTGACCAGGTTTACATTTTTGCTCCAGAGGAGTTTGAGGCTAACCAACGAATAATTAACATCTGCACTCAACTGGAAGATATATAGCTCTAGGGATGTGTATTACAAAACAGGCTATTTTCTAAAGTATCTTTCTTCTAGTTTTAAAAACTGCTTAAAAGTTCAATTTTCAGCTCATTGCTTATAAAATTTATGCAGATAAGTCCCCAGTGTACACCACAAACATGTATGAATGTTTCCTTTTTCTAATGGAAATACGTCTAATAAACGGCTAGTTTCAAATTAATATAAAGTAATTTTTAAAACATTCCTAGTCTCAAGTTATTTTAGCAAAAGTAGAGTCCTTGCAAAAGTAAGTAGACAGAAGACAATAAATTGATAAAATTAATCTTCCTGTAGTTATTACATCATGTTTAAACCATGTTTAAACAACATGATCTGTCCAGTTACCTGCCTGCACTTTTAGGGTATCCTGTCTAAGTGTGGCTCTTTATCTGCAGTCCTATCTCGACTCATTTCAACATGAGAGGCTTTCTATTTCACACAGTACAGAATCAAAACACATTTGACCTGATACTGTGCTCTCCTGAAGCTGCTTTTTACATGCTAAAACAGATTTGAATAAAAATAGATTGGACTCGCCAAACCACACTGCTTGCTAAATAGTGGCTTTATTAGGCTGGCACACTTGCCTGATCTTTCAGTGGATCTAACCAGATCAAGCATTACCTGAAAAGGCATCTCATGTGTCTTATAAATCCTTCCAGTGAAGTCTCCTCACACAAAAACCCAAGGAAATAGCATTTTCCAAAATGCAATATAAACATCAAAAATGTTTAACAATATTGGATACATAATAAAGGCCAATGTTTGTATGAACCCAAACATTTCTGGTTTTGCATCTGGCCAAAATGCTACCACACACTACTTACTTTATCTGAAAGAAAGAAAAAATCAAGGGGTAAGTAAATCCTATCCACATCACACTTATCTTATAAGGTGCATTTATTACAGGATTCTCTCTTAGAACCAGAAAGAACAGACAACAGTTAGAAGCCGCTTGCCCTTTATGCCCTGAGCTACAAGGTGTCAGAGCACTCAGTACTGGCATCTTCTCTTAGGTCACATGCAGTTAGAAGAATCCAACCCTGACCATGACGAATTATTAATCAGATACATTCATAAGGACAAGCACATCTCACAAACTGCCTTATCAAGCTCAAATTTACTCAAATTGTGCATTTAACAGCTGCTTTTGGAAGACAACCCAGGCCTCCTTGCTCTATGACACTAAGCTCCCTCCCTCATAGTAAGAAAATGGCAGAGAGAGACTCTGATTACGCAGGGACACATTTCATAGAAGAGTTAAATTTCATTTCAAATTATGATTCCACTGTTGCAGTGACCTCAGTGGAAGACACTACAACCGATTGTACAAATGCTTTGAAAGCACAGGCATGATGTTTTGGCTGTCATCCCTGGAAACATGAGCACATGCACAAGTTACAGCAGGTTGAAATAGCACATAAATTTACAGCATGTCAGCTGGTCCTGCCATGGCAGTTTGCATAACTGTTACTACAGGATAACACCATTCAAGTGGTACTGCAAAGCTCATGACCTCTCTGATGAGCTCCAAGATAGTGAGAGCAGAACCCTACCACAGATTTTACCTAGAACTCCAATACTTGGGGCCAGCTTGTCATATACAGCTCAGATCTGCTCAGGCCAGTAAGCTCTGAATCACAGAATACTCCGAGTTGGAAGGGACACACAAGGATAATTGAAACAAACTCCTAAGTGAATGGCCCATACAGGGATTGAACCCATAACCTTGGTAGTATGAGCACCATGCTTTAACCATCTGAGCTAATCTCAGGGTCATCTTTTTGGGTTTTTACCTAACTCCCCATCCCATCATCTAGACCATGTCAATGAGTATCTCATCCAAGCTCTTCTTAAACACCTCCAGGGATGGCGACTCCACCACCTCTACCTGGGCAGCCCATTCCACTGAGAAATCGCTCTCTCTGTGAAAAAGCTCTTCCTAACATCCAGCCTAAACCTCCCTTGGCACAGCTTATGACCATGTCCTCTTGTTCTGGTGCCGGCAGCATGAGAGATCTACACCCACCTGACTTCAATCTCCCTTCAGGTAGTTGTAAACAGCAATCAGGTAACCTCTGAGCCTCCTCTTCTCCAGGCTTTAAAAACCCAGCTCCTGCAGTTGCTCCCCATAGGGCTTGTTCTCCAGTCCCTTCACCATCCTTGTTGCCCTTCTCTGGACCCTCTCAAGCAGCTCAACATCTTTCTTAAACTGGGGAGCCCAGTTTAAGTACTCAAGATGTGGTCTGACAAGCGCCGAGTATAGGGGAAGAATAACTTCCCTAGTCCTACTGGCCACACTGTTCCTGATACAGGCCAGGATGCCATTGGCCTTCTTAGCCACCTGGGCACACTGCTGGCTCATATTAAGTTTTGTGTCAATCCATGCTCCCAAATCTCTCTCCGTTTCACCACTATCCAGACATTCATCCCCCGGCTGATATTGGTGCATTGGATTACTGTGTCTAAAGTAAAGAACCTGGCACTTGGACTTGTTAAATCCCATATTATAAAAATCAGCCCATTTCCCTAGCTTGTCAAGGTCCCTCTGAAGGGCCCTTCTACCATCTGGCAGTTCAACATTTGCCCCCAACTTGGTATCACTTGCAAACTTGCTAATGGTGGACTCGATTCCCCCATCCATATCATCAATATTTAACAGTGCTGGGCCAAGCACTGATCCTTGTGGGACTTCACTAGTGACCGACTGACAGCTCGTCCATCCAACCAATTCCTAACCCAACACAGAATGCTCCTATCCAATCCACTCTCTGAGTGTTTCTTCTGAAGCTTACCATGGGAAACCGTGTCAAAGGCTTTGCTAAGATCCAAGTACACAACATCCATGGCCTTTCTATCATCAACCAGGCGAGTCACCAGATCATGAAAGGAGATAAGGTTGGTCAGGCAGGACCTACCTCTCCTAAATCCGTGCTGACTAGATCTAATGCCATATTCATTCCGCAGATGCTGCATAATTGCCCTTACGATAATCTGTTCCACACACAAAGAGACTAATGGGGAAATGAAACTTAAAATCTTTCTACACTTCACACACCTATAGTTAGTACTCTGGTTTGCTGAGACTGAGCCAGAAGCAGAACTTCCCACCAGACTGAACCCTGTACTGATACAGCACTGAATCATATTGATACTGTGGATTGATATTTAATGGTGGCTTTTTGGTTTAGGATTTTTTATTTTAAGTTACGGGAGAAGACTTCATTAATTTATCTGTATTCCAGGACATTAAAGACCTGGTCGTCCAGTTCACATGACAAGCCATTCTAGAAAGATCTATGTCCAGCTTTAGAAGAGATGGTTACACTTTCCTCAGGCAGTTCAAAGACTTCAAACTCCTGTCTCTGAAATTCTTTGTTACTTAAATATTTATTTGACTAGCCTAAATTTCAGGTATTTGCATTTTTTCTGTGTTTCTTCACCAAACTAGAACTTCTCATCATTTCTTCACAAGCTCCTGATACCATCTAACAAAAGTGTATCCTAATATCCTCTAGAGGAGGAAAAAACATGTTTGAGCTCTCTTCTGAGCCTTCTGTATTTTTCCAACATAATTTAAAACACTTTGAAATCAGGAGTCCGCGCCGTAGGCATCAGGACACACCGAGCTGTGCCGCCCATGTTCCACTGGTACCGGCAGAGCTGAAATGGGTGCTCTCTTCCTGGCAGCCTACAGTTTAAATCTCCTGTCTACTGCCACCCCGAGGTTGGCATTGGCGGCAGCAACCATACCCCCCCATCCCCCGTTCGCAGCCGCGCCGCTGTGCCTGGAAGTGCCGGCATGGCCTCGGTGCTTTTGTGCTGCGGACGCATGGCAGCACTCCTGGCTTCACAGAGATGGAACTGGCTCCCCTTTCTCCTAAACAGCGACAATGAAGCATGTACGGCAAGCCTCGTAGGCGGTGATGGCGGGGGAGGGACCAATTACATATTCATAAACTCATTATATATGCATGTCATGGGGAAAGTCTTTTTGTTCTATTGTAAAACTTTTCTCCTTTTTACTGGAACAGATAATAGGTTTCTCTTCTTATCTCCCTTTCCCTCCCCNTACTCGCTGAGGTTGCACTACCCGCTGAAAAATCACTCACAACTATTCAGTCCAGGAAATTATGGATGGTGAATATGTGGAGGATCACTGTATAAGTATTATAGCCAGTGAAATATTTCACTTATATGCAATATATTTGCTCCTTAAAGGGATGAAACCCCTAAAGTTAATAATTTTTTCTAAACATCAAACTCCAGCTCTTATTCTGTAACATCTAATTCAAAACAAATGAAAAAATAAACTACTTGGTGACACAATTATCAGAAAACTTCTATGGTGAATTCTGTACACTTCAGTGAGTAGTAAAATAAAAAATTGTCAAGCAGCTCTCCTGCGTCTTCTACTGTCAATAAATTTCTTTAATTAGTTTTTTTACCGTTAGAATGAATATTGTTGTTCAACAGGCCAGAAAGAGTCAGAATGCTTGTACTTCATAGCATATGAGTAATGAACAATAAATTAAACAGTACAAGAACAAAACCAAAAAAGTGCATCAATAAAAATACCAAAAATATATGTGCAAAAGCATACAACCAGTCAACCTAAACACAAGACACGCAGTAACATTTCTAATTACATACATTTTATCTATCTATCTATCTATCTATCTATCTATCTATCTATCTATCTATCTATCTATGGTAATTACAGCATGCAGGTGTGTTCAGTCAAATAAGGAGCACCATGGTTGAAATGTCTGCATTCTAAAATTTGCACAACTACAAGAGCACTATCTAACTCATTTATTTACTTTTTCCCCCCTTTTCATTCCTGTTGAAGGATTCCTAGTTTCAAATCCTTTGGTACTCACTGCAATCACCAGAACTGACAAATATCTTCTGAAGGGATACTCTGCATACTAACTGAGGTGTTAAATGCCAATAATCAAACGTAACTTAATCCAAACTATGCAAATTTTACTAAGTGTTGGCTGTTTGCTTTTGTTCCATGACTGAAGATTTAATAATTTACTGATATCCTACAGTGAATCCCCGGTGCATTGCAACCTCCACATTACAACCCCACCCATTTGCAAGGAGAATTTATTGCAGTTTTGATTCAACCATTTGCGAGTTTATGCGGCCAACGCAAGAGCAGTGCCTCTCCTCTGCCAAGGGGCGGTGCCAGAGCTCCCTGTGGGGTGGCGCCAGCCCAGCCCCACAGGGAGGGCCAGGAGTCACACTGTCCCCTGTTAGTCTAAGTGCAATTGGGGAACTGACCCTGCCCCGGGCGCGTGTCACTGTTTCCATGGCTACAGGCAGTGAAGGGAAGTGCCCCAGGAAAGAGGGGCTGGCCGCAGCAGCCAGCGGGACATGCTGACTCTGCTACCACAGATGAACCCCCCCCACACCGTGTGGCACGGAATAGGCAGTGCATGGTGCAGGACTGGCGCGGAGCGGGCATGAGCACTGGGGCTGGGGAGGGGACAGGAGCAGCGGCACGGTGTTCGGGATGCGAGCACGCGCAGTCAGCAGCTGCACAAATGGCAGCGCGGCCAAAAAGAAATCTAGGGATTGTCAAGGGGATCTCCCCAGGCAGAGAGGGCACAGAAATGCTTCCCTTTCCTCCCCTGTGTTGCGAAAGCCTGTGGGGAGGAGTCGAAGAGGCTCCCCAGTGCTTCTGATTGGCTGGGGGTGGAGCAAAGGGAGTGGCCTGCATGCATAGTAATGACCTGCATGTATTTGCGAGTTTGGCATTTCACAAGACCTCTGACATGACCCGTTTCTTGCAAATGCGGGGGTAAAACTGTATTAAGTCTCTCCCGAAACTCAGTTCTTAAAAGTCTGTAATGCTTGCGTACAACGGCTGCAGTGCTTCACCTTTAGCAAGACTACATCTCTGTTAGCTGTACTGAGTTTCTTCCTTAACTTCACCTAGATGAAATCATGCTCCTTGATCCAAAGAGTTAACTGTCACTCTTCTGTTTTTAGGGAGTCACAAATTATATGGCTAGTGTCTAGTGGTTTGACCCTGTCTGGACGCCAGGTGCCATGAAAGCCATTCTTACCACTCCCATCCTCAACTGGACAGGGAATTTAACAAAAAGCTCATGAGTTAAGGACAGGGAGAGATCACTCAACAACTACCACCACAGACAAAACAGACTTAACTTGGGGAAATTATACCAATCAAATCAGGGTAAGACAATGAGAAATTAAAACTTCACACCCCTGAGCCCCTCCCTTCTTCCTGGGCTTAACTTCACTCCCAATTTTCTCTAACTCCTCTCTACAGCAGCACAGGGCGAGGGGGAATGGGGGCTGAAGAGCTATTTCACATATTCTCACTTCTCTCTTCTCTAGCTGCAATTTTCCTGGGCACAAGAACTTTTTGTCTCCCTTCTTAAAAAGGTGTCAGGGATTGAGGCAAATTGAGGGCTCAGCCAAAAAAAACCCAACCAAAACCAAACAATAAACCCCACCCCTCCCCAGGTTCAGAAAAAAAAAGCAAAGGAAAGTGTGGAAAATATAAACTATTAACTTTAGTAAACACACAAGTCAAGATACAATAGTTTTAAACAGCAAGAGAAAAACCTGAGATATCCCACAAGTCCTGTGATGTGAAGAGTCCTGCAGGACTGCAAATTCCACCAGACAGTCCCAGAAGAAACTTCTCAGGTGTCCAGAGAGTAGCAGGAGCTTAGGGTCCTGATGACTGGAAGCCCTTGAGGGAAAAGCAGGAGATGGGCAGGAAGAACCCACAGGCGGGGGGTGGCGGGAATTGCAGGCCCTCTCTCTCTTCTAGTCGCTGGAGTGCAGCAAGGTAATGTCCAAAGAAAAAAGCCACATGGAGCTCTCCCAGGGTTGTAGCACACCCACCAGAGGGGCCCTTCTCCAGCCTTATATAGTAAAACCCCCTCCATCGTGAGGAAAGGGACAGGCCAAAGGCATCGTGAAACATTAAACTTGCAAAGAACTGCAGGTCGTTAATGCGCATGCAGGCTACGCCCACTGCTCCACCCCCCAGAACTCCGAAGCGCTGCAGACAATTCTTTGCTCCTTCCCGTAGTCTGTCTCAGCACAGGGGAGCAAAGGGAACCGTTTCTGAACGCTGCTGTGACCGCAGCCCAAATCCCACACCACTCCTCCCCCAGCCCCTTGGTCCGACCCTGGTGCTCACGCCGACCCCGGGGGACACACGCCAGCCCATGCGTGCTCGCCCTGCCTCCACAGCGGGTAAGGGGTGTCCATGAGCTCTGGTCAGCATTCTTGGAGCCTGGAAAAACCTTAACTTTGCAACATTGCAACACCCACAGAATCACAGAATCAGTAAGGTTGGAAAAGACCATAGAGATCATCAAGTCCAATCTATCACCTACTACCTAATCTAATCCAGTGAAACATTTTACCTAACCTGTTGCCATCCTACTACCAACACACCATCCTACCTATAACACACTACCCTAATATCTAGGTCATGCCACCTAGATGCACCCTGTGCACTTATGGCAGGGGGGGAGGCGTTGGTATGGGAGTTTCTTTCCCTTTAACATCCACCAGTCCCGGCAGAGGCAGCGTTGCCCGGGCTTTGACTCGGCTTTGAGTAACAAGGAATGACATGTCTTGTGGTGGTGCCGCGCTGGGTCTCAGCGGAGCACACAGGGCTGGGGCAGGGACCGAGTCAGGGCTCTAAACGCCACTGCGAGTGGCAGTAAATCGCGCGCGCCGGGGGAGCCCACCGCCGCAGGACTGCCGCAATCCCAGCACACAGCTTGCCTCACTTTCGTGGGGCAAGTTTTCTCGTTCAGGGACCGGGGGCATGGTGCTGCCATTGCGAGCCCCCTCCCCGCAGGGCGGGGTGAGTCTCGCCCCACAGGCACCGCCCCTCAGCAGAGCAGAGTCAAACTGTGCATGCGTCAGGCAGCTGGGCTCGCGGACCGCTGAATCATATTTGCGAAAAAATTGCTTCGCAAATGGGCGAGGTCGTGAAGGAGAAGTCGCGATACAGAGAGGATTCACTGTATATTGCAGCTGTGTGAGAGTGTTAATGAGCTCCAAGCCTCTGCAGCTGTGTCCTGCATATTGCTGGAATTTTTTTTTTCCTCAAGCTGCTGCTTCTGGTTGGGGTTTTTTTCCTCTTCCAGACAGAGAGGGAAAAATGACCTTGGTCACTAAGGACCAGTATCCACAACACAATTCCTCACAGACCAAAGCCGAAGAACAAAGATATGGAATATATATACACAATGGCGTCACCCTAGGACAATAGGTTACCCAGAGGTATTACTACTGCAGTTGATGGGCTTGGCCTTGGCCAACAGCACGTCCGTCTTCGAGTTGGCTGGCATTGGCTCAATCAGGCATACAGAAAGATTCTAGCAGCTTCTTGAGGAAGTCATCCCTGTAGGCAAAACCCTGCCACATAGACTCAAAAAGTGCTAATCATTAATCACACTTCTGAAAAGAGCAATTAATGCGAACTAAAACACGATCAACCCATCCCTGAGCCTGAAATCACTGAAATAAGTGGTGGGCAGACTCTCACACAACTGGCTACCAGAAAGCACTCAGCAAATGAAAACTACTAAAACTTTTTAATAGTGTCTTATTAGGAGAAATCAAATGAAGAAGAAAATAGTCTGAAGTACAAACCAGTTGGATAAACCTATTTTAATGCAGGTACGTATATTAAATGCAATTCTTCTGTCACATAACAGATTGGCACAATCTCTGGAGACTATCTAGTCACCTCCCTGCTCAAAGCAGAGTCACCAAAAGCAGGTGGTCTATGACAATGTCTAGTATTTCAGTTGGGTTTTTTTTCATTTGATTCCATTTCTGCAGAAATGTATTTTAACAAACGTTTAAGCCATCCAATCACAATCAAACTTAGCCAACAAAGAAGTGAAACAAAAGAAAAAACAGCGGGGTAATTTTTCTTCAAGGAAATTAATGTAGTTACTTAACATGTGTATGCTCTGTGACTGAAGTATCCTGACTCTATCAGCTTATCTAGGCTCTACATTTTTCAAAACATGAATAACATGCATATAAATATGGTACTACTTTCTAAAGTTCAATGAACGGTCAAACAGTAAAGTACTCTGACAGTTTAGAACACCACTACCTGCACTAAGATTGACATAGTTTTAAGAATGGGTTAGTGCATACCTCAGAACTATTGTTTCAAGGTCTCTCACAGCTCAAGCACACAGAATTTCATTACATTGACTTAGTTTTGGTGTTGCAGTTGCAAGGAAACATTCAATTAAAGAACTGGTTCTCATTTGAAAACAAGATGACAAATCACAAAACAATGGTTCCCAAGATGCTTTATGTCCTGCAAAATTGCTACTATTCTAAGAAGTCTGACTTTACACTAAATTCTGCTTAAATTGAAGATTGCAAAGAATAGAATGTATCATACAACGTTCCACTAACACAACTTCATTGATTCAGGTCTGAGAAATTTGTGTCTACTAATTTCTACGCTTAGAAAAAGGTATCAAGTATCTATACAAATTTAATATAAATACTTCAAATCTTACTGTCTTTGAGTTGAACTGATCATCAAAAGCAACAGGAATGCTTAAAAAATAGAGAACTTACATTTCCAATACACTGAGAAAATCATCATCATGGTCATCCAGTCAGATCAAAGTAAGACCCCAGTTTTGATCTGTAATCTGTTTAAAAGTTGCATATTCTAGTAATAATATGGAGACATCTAAGACATAGGCCTTCATTAAGCTCCTCACTAGAATTGATAACTGCAATAGCAACATCCAAACCCAATACAGACATCTCACTGCATTAATCAAAAGACCATGTGGACAAAGAGGTTTTCATACAAAAGCAGGGCTAGTACAGTTAAAAAAAAAAAAAAGCAAAACAATAAAAAGCATGTTGGAGAGTTTTAGGACTAAATGTTAGCTAAGAGGGAGCAATGTGGAAGAGACAGAACTCTCAGGACTCTGTACACTTAGTAAGTAAACAGGATAAAGTCTCCTTATTACACTAACTGGTAAAACTCGCATATAACACCATAGATAAGCTATGAAAGGTATTTTTAGGTGTTTTTAAATAATTTTTGTTGAAACTAATAAACATTTGAAACCAATTTATTCCATACTACTTGGTCTTCTGTATGTAGTGGATTTGTTGCTTTTTACCCAAGGGTTTACAGAAACAAGCATTTATTAGGTCTATTTCAGCTGATGGCAGAATACGCATATGGTAATGTTCTCAAACCATTGTTTTCCCATGCTAAAACTACTGGAATAGTAAAAGCTAGCCATAAAAGAAAACAAAGAGGACTAGATGCTACTGAACTTCTCTTTTTCATTGTCAGAGAAGTTCTTTGAAAACAGCTTTTGCTTTATTCACATGTGTGTTTAGATGCCCTTAGAGCTCCTTACCCCATGGAGAACAAAAAGATTAGCAATCAAATCTGAAGACACAGGTTAACCTTGTAAAACACTAGTCAGTGACTCTGCATCTTCAATACCCTTTGTTCATCAATGTACCTCTAGTGGTATATTCTGATTTTCATGCTGAGATCCTCTAAGAGCTTTTACGAGTACATAATGTCAACTTACATACCCCTTGAGAACAACAGTAGCAGGAGGACTGGAGGACTACAAGCCTCTAAAATAACTTTACTTGCATAGTCACAGCAGGTTTGAGTAGGAAGTGTGCTTGAATTCTAATTAATGATTTTCCCTGAAATCAGTAAGCTTGACCAAATCTGAAAACATATGCATGTTATTAAACTAAATAATATGATATACAGAACCAGTTAGTTTGGAAAAGACCTCTGAGATCATCGAGTCCAACCTTTGACCCAACATCATCATGCCAACTAGACCATGGCACTAAATGCCACATCGTCTCTTTTTAAACACCTCTAGGGACAATGACTCCACCACCTCCCTGGGCAGTCCATTCCAGTTCCCAACCACTGTCTCTGTAAAGAACTTTCTCCTAATGTCTAACCTAAACCTCTCCTGGTGCAGCTTAAGACTGTGCCCTCCTGTCCTACTGCTGGTTGCTTAGGAGAAGAGATCCACCCTACCTGGCTACAACCTCCTTTCAGATAGTTCTAGAGAGTGACAAGTTCTCCCCTGAGCCTTCTCTTCTCCAGGCTAAACAGAACTGGACAGAACACTCATGGTGCAGCCTAACCAGTGTCGAGTACACTTCTCTGGTCCTGCTGGCCACACTGTTCCTGATACAGACCAGGATGCCATTGGTCTTCTTGGTCAACTGGGCAAACTGCTGCCTCATGTTCAGTTTCTTGTGAATCGGCACTTGCAAGTCTCTTTCTGCCTGGCTGCCCTCCAGCCACTCTGTCCTCAGCCTGTAGAGCTGCAGGGGGTTATTGTGGTCAAAGTGCAGGACCCAGCACTCGGTCTTGTTGAACCTCATGCCACTGGATTCAGCCCATCTAAATAGCCTGTACAGGTCCCTCTGCAGAGCCCTCTTACCCTCCAGCAGATCGATACACCCTTCTAACTTGGTGCCATCTGCAAATTTACTAATGGTGGACTTGATCCCCTCACCCAGATAATCAGGAAAGATATTAAACAGGACTGAGCTCAACACTGATCCGTGGGGGAAATCACTAGTGACTGGTCACCAACTGGATGCAGCACAACTCACCACCACTTCTGGACAAGACCCAAATGCACTACTACTAATTACTTAGTGAAGACACACATTAAAAGAGCATTCAGTGTCCTTCAGAAGCAATTACAGACATACCTCACTTATTCGCACTTCCAGTTTCAGGTTTTTGTTTCTTTGCAGATCTTTTTCAGCAAAAATTATTCGATTATTTGTGGAGTTTCCTGGTTGATGCATGTACATTATCTGTGCTTCGTCAAGAGGCGGCACTGGCGCTCTCCTGTGGGGCGAGACATCCATGCCCTGCAGGACGTGAAGGCATGTCTCTTGCTGGCCTGGGGACTGCCTACAGCTCACTGCCTTATCAGTGTTGGACAGGTTGCATGCTGGAGAAGGTTTATAACAGTGTGTCAACAGCTTACTACAGCTGCTCACTCCAGGGCCATGCTGGGACCCAGTCAGCCAGCGGCCCAGCTCCCATCTCCATGGCTCATGGGGCCACCCCTGCCTCCTCTCCCATCCACGGGGACTCCCCTGCCCCCTGCTGGCCATGGGCCTCCCCTGCCCCTGGTGGGGCTGAGCTAGGGTTAGGTTAGGGTTAGGCTAACACTAGACAGGCCCTGCCAGGGGCAGGGGCAGCCCCATAGCCAGCAGAGGGGACAGGGGAGTCCCCGCAGCCAGGGGAGGCGGCAGGGGCAGCTCCACACTAAGAATCCAGCGTCAAGAGACAAAAAAGAAGTTCATACAAGCTCAGAAGTACGCTGAGAAATCACAGATGCATTTTTTTTGTCCCTGAGGTCTGTTGGACAATTAATGCAGGAGTTAATTCACAGTCTGTAAAGATTACTAATTAGTAAAATGTTTTGGGGCTGTTGAAGCATGAAGTTGCCGCCATCTCTTGCTTGTTTAAAAACAATTAAAACATTTCTCAGGATACACTCTTTTGTAAAGCAGTTAAGAGCTCTACATAACTAGGGGCCCCACTTCAATTCTAGGAAAAAAATCTCTGAGAACACGAATAGCACAGAAGAGAAATACTCTCATTCTCATGTTTCACATTTGGAGGTATAGTCATACTTCAGTTATTTGTGCTGTCATATTCATGGCTTTTCATATTTGTGGCAATTTTTCCTGCAGTTTTTACTCAGTTATTCACGGAGTGGTGCAGTACTGAACTGCCAAGGCAGGCAGCCTCAGCCCCAGCCGGCCCTGCCAGGAGTAAGGAAGTCTTTAACTGTAACACAGAGACCCATGTGGGTCCTGTTCAGGCCCTTCAGGCTGGCAGGCAGCCTGGACTTGCCAGCGCATATCTGCATATGTACATATGCAGATATCCATAGCCTCAGGCAAAACATTCCTGCCAGTGCCAGCTGCTGCAGTTAAAAGGAAAAAACCCTGACTCCCATACTCCTCACTGCCCACAAGGAGCCTGGATGTTTCAGTGTTCCAAAGTTGCCATATTTCTGGCAATAATTTGTCATATTAATATCTGACCAATATTTGCGGACTAAAGGTTCCACAGGACCAGAGGGAGACGCATAATCCGCAAATATGGAGGCATGACTGTACTTGCATTTAATTTCCAGCATCACTTCTATTCCGGACAATGAAATTTATTTCACTTTCCTAGCTACAGGTCCTTTAGAGAGAAAGATTTAACTCAATCCTTTAAAAAATAATGATGAAATAATAAATAATGAGTTTAAGAAACAACTGACATACTCAAACCTTTTCAGGCATCCAAAACAGAAGAACTTGGAAGTACTGATAGTGAAGTTCCGGACAATGAAGAAAAGAATAATTTTTTTTTATGTGCAATTAGACTAAAAGGTGAAAATAGGACAATGTAGGCTCAAATTATTTAGATTAGATTACCAGTTCACCAATGTGTCAATTTATAAATGAGGACTTTGCTTCTACTTTATACATTCATAAATATTAGAAGTATTTTCCAAAGTTTCATGGTAAATTGATGGAAAAAACAAAACCTGATCTCACCCTAACCATCAGACTGCTCTTACTTTTCCAGTAGGCATTCAAACATTTGGACAACTGGAGGAAACAGACCCTAATCAGGATTACAAATCTGTGCTTAAAAACTTTTTGCATAGTTAGGGCCGACATTTTGCTGATTATTTGAAGTCCAAGTCAATTATTTTACTTTTGATACAAAGTGCATCAAGACCGAAGCACAGCACAGCCGAACTTCTCACATAGGTCATGCTACATCACAGTATTAGCAGTGATGGCCTGGACTGGAAAAACAACCCCCAAACCTATTGAGAGAAAGTAACAGTAAGTCTTGTGCAATGTTAAAACCTTAAAGAGAAGCTGACTATTAAAACCTCTGGCACTCTAGCCTTTTAAAAGATAAATTTCCTCTAGATTAGAAAACTGCCATCAAAACCACCAATAGATACTGAGATATAAAAGACGGGTAATGGTATTTATTTTCTGTTTAGGCTTTGATCAGAAGAATAATTAATTGCTGTTGCTGGGGAGTTTCTGCACTGTCCTGTTCTATAATTAATTTTCAAAAATTTTTATTACATGTAGCATAAAGACATTTCAATTTCTCCAGGAAAAAAACTTTAAGAGAAAATTCCCCATGTCTCTAACTCTTTGATGACAAAGGCAGACTTCCAAAAAAGAATCATTTCAATCCTATGCGTGTAGAAAAATTGCTCCTCTGCCTTTACTGTTGCTATTCATAGATCTCTAAGCAGCTACTAGTCCAGACCAGATGACTGTAACAAATTCAAACACTTCTGGCAGAGGCATGTTTATTATTTTCCAATATGACTGCCTGCCAAGTTCCCTGTCCAGGATTTTTTTTTAAAGAGCAGAACTGTGTGAGCCAAACTATGTCAGGGACTATCCTTCAAGTAATTCTTTCAGAAAGTGAAACTGCGCTATCATATAGGCAGACTTGTACTTGAATACAGTTCAAAAATATTAGAAGGCACAGCACAGTCAAAACTTTAATCTTCGGAGCACAAAATGGTACCTCGAGGGTCTAGAAAATCATTTATCAGTATACAATACTCAAAACTGTTCTTAACATGTGATCAAAAAATTATACACTTTAATGAAATAAGCTACCTTTAGCTCCCGTCAAAATACAATCGTTTAACAAGACCTTTTCCTTAATGACTTTTCAATATATTTATTCTACAATGTCTGTTTCCGATCTATTGCTCATCAGCTTGCTGTACAAATCTCCACACCCTATTACATCATAAAGGCACATATCTTGTGAGGAATTCTTCACTAGTGTGTATCATTATCTTAGATTATGATGTTGTGATTAAAACACCTAGAGGCAAGAAAAGTAGGATGAAACCCACTTCAAATCTCTCATGACTTTCTACAAAAATCACTCAGTCCCTCAGTCTTGATTCTAAATCTGTAATAAATCAAACAAATAACTAATAAATATTTTAAAGTAAAAAATCATTCACTAACTGCATACATAGCATTCAGGGACAAAAGCAGTCCTGAAGTCTATATATGTGATAACACTCAAAAAAACCTCTTTGCAGGAGTGGAATTAAAAGCAAAGTCAAATGTCTTTGGAAAAATTCTGCACATGATTCTTAGCTTTCAATCTGAGCAAAATCTTGAAAGGCCACCTCGAAGGAAATATTATTTTGCAAGAGTTTAATCCGATTTAAACCAACTCTGATATGTAAATGCACAAAAGAATGATCAAACAACAGAGATATTGCTTAAATGGACAGCGGTTTGATATGGCAAATCTTTTGATTTATCTTCCTATTATCACGTTTTCAGGTCTAGATATATAACATTCTGTTTAGGACCTGAACTGGGGAGTTGTGCGGGAGACAAAAACCTTTAGTTATGACTCCGTGAATAATAGCAATCACTTAAAAATTACAGTCACAAAGAACTAAAATATTAACCTCATACATAAATCACAAATGAGGCTGTGGTTTCTCCTTATTCTCTCCTACAAATAAGTAACTAATCTTGACAATTATGCATTAAAAACCCCATAGGACTCCAACTACTGTTCCTAAATAAAAATACTTGTAGTACATTTCTATTAAAAAAAAGGAAAAAAATACTAAGGGTGGAAATCCTGGAGACAGCCAGAAATAAACTGATTTTGCAGGAACTGTGATTCTTATATACTACTGAACAATCAAGTCACAGGTTCACAGGTTATTCTGAGTTGGAAGGCACCCACACAGATCATCTAGTCCAACTCCAAAGTGAATGGTCTCCCAGGGATCGGACCCACAACCATGGAACCATGGACACCACGCTCCATCCATCCAGGCCTCCCATCGTCTAGACCATGTCACNTGATATCATGAAACCACATCATAACTTCCCTGCACCCAACTGATGAACTGTCCCGTGAAATTCCAATAATGCCTCAAGTATTAAGAAACTGTTTTAAAACAAAGAACTAATATATTATTTCCTACAACCGTGGCAAGTAAACAAAAAAGAAATCTAAAAGCAACATTTTTGGGATGTTAATCCTGTTGTTATATCTGCCACTGTTCAACAGCTAAAGATCAAGAACTCTGTTAACCAAAAATTACACAACATAAAATTTGTCTCCCCACTGAAAAAGGTGCAAGTCATTTCCAAATAAATAATAGCTATAATCATCATAATTTACTGCATTTCTTAGATGTTTTTCACTTCGCACTTAATGAAAATTGTGAGCTTTAACTTAATCTAAAATTCCTTTTTGTTTCACTTTATTTCTTTGGAAAAGATCGCTCCATTTTCATCACACTCTTCACTAACAGTAAAAAACACGTTTGCCTTTTCTCTTAAATGCTCAAGTAAATTCTAATACAAAACTACACAACTCCAAAGAGAGATACTACAACCTCTCTTTGCAGAAAAGCCTTTTGTCTATGATTGGGCCTACACAGAAATACCAGTAAGCCTCATGAGAGGTGATCTTTAGAAGCGTTTTTAAAAGTAAATACTTCAACATACAGCTTGACAATGAGACGACGATGTTCAGCTGCAACTGAGCTTATTTTAAAATGTGACTGAAGTCCCTGAATGGAAAAAGAACTTTTGACCTTGCTGTGCAACTACAAAAATGGTCACAGAGCAGCAATTTTCACTATAAACGTGACCTATACTTCATGACTTCAGAGCTAAACTTGAACAACTTTATAAAAGCAGAAACTATCAGATTTACTTCTGAGTTAAGGATGAGTGCACACAGAAGCTGTTTGCCAGAAAAGCAAACAACTCGTGCAGTTGGTATCTTATCCTTTTACATGGCTAGCCTCCAGTGTCAACTTGGAGATTTCATTGCTCTAAATGCTAGCAGCTAGAACACAGCTTGATGAAAAAACCCACGTTACTCCTTGTAAAATATGTATTGTATCATGGTCATGAATTCTGTTGATCAACTGAAAACTAATTAAAAAAAACCAACACCAAAACCCAACCAACATAAAGTTTAAAAAAAGACCGCTTCCTTACATGCAAATTACGTATATTCTTTTCTTTCCATTCCAATCCTAGCTTGTAAATAATAGTATCAGAGAATACATATAAACTTTCTTTACATTACGTACTAATAAGCACAATACATTAAATACTCAAATTAGAGACTGCTTAAAACTGATTTTGGAAAAAACATTAATTGCAATCAGATGCTGTAAACCTGCTGTTGTACTTTGAAATACATACTTTCTTTCATAAAACGATTTTCTTTAAGACATTACACAGAACTACATTTAATTCTCACATTTCTTTTAAAATTGAGAGGACTACAAATTGAGCATTAAAGGAGGAAAGAAAAAACATACTTTAAAAAGTATCTGACTCATATTCAAAAAGTAATAACAACTAGGATTTGATTGTTTATTCCTTGGCTGGAACACTGGAAAGAATTTGTGGAGTTGCAACCAAGGTTCAGTTCCCTGCAACTATGAAAAGCATACCATGCCATCCCTTTCACCAGTGCTATAAATTTCATAGAAAGAAGTAACAAAGCAACACAGAGACTGTGGCTGGCACCAGTGACAATAATAACCTCTAAGAATACAGTAATCCCTCGAATTTCATGGGGGTCCAGGACTGGGAGGGTCTTATCATAGCTGAAATCCAACAAGAGCAGCAGATCATACATATGCAAATGAGCCACATTCATTGCTCCGCCCTCTCAGCCCCAGAGTGCTGGGGGGCATTCCAGATGCCTTCGTGGGGGAAAAAACCTTGAAGAATTCAAGCTGCGAAATGTGAGCCACAAAGAACTGAGGTATTACTGTAGTTAGCAAACCAACACCAAAAAGAAAAAACAAAAAAAAAGAACCGCCATCTCTTCCACAGGAGTTTACTAGAAGTCATTTCTTTTATATAGGTGACACCATCATCCTTAATTACAAATTTCATCTTTAAATGGATTTTTAAACAATATTTTTCCAAACATTTGAGTTTTCCCTAAGAAATGAAAATTACGCTTCAAAGTATAGCCATAAGGGACTGTTGTGATACTCAATCACCCGGAGTCAAATACTTAGAGGATAGCTCTCCCTATCAAGTGTTTGTCCTCTACTCTTCTAGAAACTCCATGAAAATAAAGGACATCAATAGAACAGTCGCAGAATTTTCCAAGTAGTACTTAAAAGCAAAAATGAGAAAAGGGGAAAACTAGAGTTATATTTAACTTTAACATCCAAAATTTTGTTGAAAACTGTATTATAGAGTTTGTAACTACTATAAAAGGTTCTATTCAGCCAAAAAGACTGTGGTTCTGGGTATGGACTCAGTTACAATTTACAGATATTGACGAGTTGGTCTTCAATTCAGAAGTAGCAGGATATATCTAACTCCAGTTACGTCTAGCAATGTCTACTTATATCAAGGAATGGCTGGCGCCAGTAACAGATCATTACACATTTGAACAAATTAAGAAACCATTTAATATGTTTAGATGGAAAAAAGTTGAGATTCCTTCATGAATACAGATGGAATGGATTTTTAATTCCCCAGGCTTTACTTTTTCCTCTTTTCTTTATATGTCTCTTCCTGTAAGCCTCACATGAACATGCCACCTCTAGTACTAACAGTATCCTGTTTTACTATTCTGACGAACTCAAACAGCACACGTCTGCAAAGCTACAGTGTGTGCAGTAATTCAGAACATAACCAGTAGAAAATCGTCTACCTTAGTTACTCATTACAGCATCAATATGCAGCTCACAAAACACTCTGAAGCAGTAATTTACTTTCAGCTCTAGAACAGCTGAAACCTCAATTATACTGTGCTAACAATAAATTCAATTATTTGAGGACAACAGAGTCTACCTCCATTAAAAACAAACCCAAAACATCACAAACAACCCCCTAAAGCTTCTTCAGCTCAGCAAATATATTGTATCAATCCTTCCCCCTCTCCTGCCTCTTCCTTGCAATTCTAAGTGACTTCCTAGTGTAAAAGCACCAACAAGTAACCACATTGTCCATTTATTTGCTGAAACACAAGTCAAATAAAATCAGAAGGCTTCAGAGAGCAACATTTATGCAATGCAATGGTTACTACAGTCGGACCTCTTGCACGTCGCACCCCCCATATTGCAGCTTCACATCTTAGCGGCATGATTTTTTTAGCGATGAGGGAGGCCCCTTTTGGCAACTGCACATGCGTGACCTGGCACACATAAATATTAAATTAGGCAGTCATGAATATGCAAATCAACCCTCTTGGCCATTCTGCTTGCCCTGTCCCGGCTGCTCTGCTTGCCCCATCCTGGCTGCGGTAGCCCCGCCGCTCCACTTGCCCTGTCCCAGCTGTGGCAGCCCTGCCGCTCTGCTTGCCCTGTCCCAGCTGCGGTGGCTTCGCCGCTTCCCCACCCTCCTGTGACATGGCCGCCACGGCAACCGATACACAGCAACACAGTGCCGAAACAGTGCCGGGGAGCCGTCTGAGGGTGTGGGGCAAATTTTCATATTAATGAGCTGTCATTCAATGTGGAAGTAGGGCTTTGCGGGACCCGATTAAGACCGCGGATCCATGATATAGGAGACCCAACTGCATATCAAGTTCTCGGACCAAGAAATGCTTGTTCAGTACTGCAAACCATAAAACATTTTAAATCAATAACTAAATATAAAAGGAAAAAAAAGCAAGCTACTGTATTTGGAAACTCACCAAGTTATCTGATGTAGAGAGATTCAACTGCATGATCCAGCTTTAAGTTTCAACCAATGCCTGCTGCAAAACAGCTGTAAAACCAGCAAGTTTTGTACTAACCAATTTTAAACATAGCATGTGGTTCTCATGACCATTGTAAACCAAATTACGTCTCTTCGGACAGTAAAAGTAGTACACTGCAATCTTAGCCACCAAGTTTTCTTCTAAACCAGCTTCTTATTAAAGTTTCTCTGGCCAACTCCACTCTGACCTAGTGTTATTTTTCTGTCACCATCTCCACAACTTCATCGGCTTCAGTCTCTCACTACTCGATTTTCTGCAATTGAAATATCAAGTCCCTGGTCATTAGGGTACTAGAAGTAAAAAACGCAGTCACTCATCCTTTAAAAACCAGAATTCAAATACAGTGATCCTCCGCATAGTCACGATCCGTAATTTGCCGGATCCGAATAGTCACTGTTGATTTTCCAGCGAGCTGTGGGACCTGGCACATCTGCAGAACATGCAGAACCTACTGCGAACTCAGTCTGCACATGAATATGTCAACTGGTCCCAGCTGGGAGCCACCGCGGTGCAGGCGGGATGTATTTAGTGTAAACGTGTGGTTTTGCACGGCTGGAATTGTCCTCTGCCGGGCTACAAGATGGGGTGACGGGGCTGTTATTGTGTGTGTCTGTACGTGAGAGCGGGAGGCACCTTTCCTCATCCCGCGGGGGCTGGCGGGCTGGTGCCCAGCTGCGCCGAGCCGGGATGTGGGGGGCAGGCACCCGCGCCATGCTGGGCCGGGTGGGAAGGAGCTGGAGCAGTTACAGGCAGAGGCCCTTGGTGTATCTGCATGGTTGGCATTGTTCTCTGCCAGGCTGCAGGAGGCTGCTGGCATTGTGTGTGTCTGTGCGGGAGCAGGAGCCACCTTTCCCCCCCACCCCTGCGGCGTCCATTGTCGCTGGGGCAGTGAAGGGAAGGGTGGCCCCGCAGCTCTCACCTCCCACACCCACAGGGCAACACCCGCACTCCCTCCATGCCTCTCCAGCACCTCTGCCCTGTCCCCTGTGTCCAGCACTGGCCAGCAAGAGGTAGCTGGGTTTGCAGACTGAAAAACCTTAGAAGAAATAAAAACAACCCCCCCCAAATGCCGGCTGCCAGTTCCCAATCAGAGCTTATTAGGGCAGGGGGCACGGGTACAGGCATGGCGTACTTGAGTACTTAGTGGGTTCACTATCACTGTGGATTCCAGGACTTGCGTGAAGAGGGCCACACTCAACAGCCCGCGAGTAACGGGGGATCACTGTACTTAGTAAAATTTAACAGCTTACTATGAGTCAGATGGCTACAGAAGCCAAATTATTAATTAACTTAAAAAACTCCATTGCTAGCGGTTTCCCTAAGAGAACAACATTCTGAAATAGCTAAAGACTAACTTGGAAAGAACAAAATGTTGCTAAGTTTGTCTTTCAACAAATCAAGCTCACATAAAACATGTAGATTTTTATGCAAGTAATGGAACAACATGACAAAGAAACAGGCTACAGAAGCCCTTTGCACTAAAGAGATGGTCGTCTGAAGAACAGATTGTCCTGTTTTTCACAGTATTTAGGTATTGTTTTTTAAACCTGCCACATAGGCACCTAACTTCATGCAGGCCCACCTATCTTTCTCTGCCAGCAAAAGATTCATTTTCTTTTGCATGCACCACAGAGTCAGGCTCGAAGTCTGGTCCTTTTAGTTTCTTCCTACTGATACACTGGATAGATTATTTACATTTTCACATCCGTTCATACAAAAATTATAAAAACTTTCACAAAAGTAGGCAATACAAAAGGTGTTCACAAACTATACAGCACTCATGAAAGTCTTGTTGTTCTCCAATAGGTTCTACACCTCTTGGAGAGTTCTCAATCAGGGGGACTTAATTTTCTTTCTTTCTTCTCCCACTGTACAGAGCAATAAACCTCATGTAACACCTCACGCAGCCACAAGTCTAGAGATACGAAATTCCAGGGTATGAATCAGTCCCATGAGCCAAAGCAAGTGAAACCAAAAGGGAGCAGCCTTAGATAACTGGTCCCTGTTATTGCAACTCCAACATCCGTATTTTCCGTAGTCATGGCTCTCAGCACTCTCCTTCCTCCAACCCCTGCCTCTCCGCAGCTCACCTCATATGCTCGACATATTCCTTTCCGTTTCCAGTCTTCTTTCAACACATCCCACTCTCCTCCTGTTTTTCCACTCAGGAAATCCCTCCTAAAAAATTCCACTTCAAAATAATGACTAACAATATTGCCATGCCATCTGTTTTCATAATGTATCACTCTTTCTACACCTTTTAATGCTCCATTTATATAGAAGGTAATTTCTTTGGAGTGAGAACTATCTACTATTATCTGCACACAGACTAAAACAACTGGTTTCTGTTCTTAAGTCTTTCATCTTTAATAGAGCACGGTTAAAAATGACTATTTCCTTGATGAGGTTTCCAACCGCTGGCACAAGACCACAGTCACCAAAACCTGACATACTGGCACAATCTATAAATGCTTAACAGTCGTACTTTATTGTTTTTCCCATCTATCCAAATGTGGGGGGTTGCCTTGATGGGAGTTTTTTATGACGGTTTTTTTTTGCTTTTTCTTATTGTGGGAGGTTTTTGGAGCTTTTTAATATGTCAGCCTCAAAACAGGAATCTATACCATAAAGATTCTGCATGCGAATTATCGGTTTACAAACACGCATGTATTGACCTGCACAATGCACATGTTGCTTAGGAACAAACAAAAGCAAAGTAAAGAATGACCTGAACTATCATGCAAGTTAAATTACTCCATGTACAACATATGCCACTGTTCTGAACTAGGCAAAATACAGGACAACTTAAAACTGTATTTCTGATAGAGAACATCTTCTTAGTAACACAACTACTTATATGCGGTTATTTTACATAATTGTTATGTTTTCAGTCAAGGAAAAAACAGAAAAAACAGATCCAGGATTTATTACTTTTATGTAGTTGTACCACACCCAAGGTATCTATGTAGAAGTTTTATAAATGCTAGAAAATAGAAATTGGTGTAATCAGAAATGAGATGAAGTAGGTATACTTTTATCTAAAAAAAGGAAGGGGTAACAATAAAATATGCTGGAGATCTCTAAAACAGACTTGGCTATTACGCAGCAGGGAGGGAAACTTAAATGAGAAGCAGCAGCCTTGCAATAATGGCACACGGAGACCAGTCATGCATGGTGTACTCTAGAGGTCAATACCAAGGCCGTGTTGTTCAACATCTTCATTCGAGAACTGGACAATAAACAGGTGTACCCTCAGCAAGTTTCCAGATGATAAAATTTGGAGGAGTGCCTTATACACTCAGAGGGCTGTGCTGACATTCAGCAGGACCTTGACAGGCTGAAGAAATTGGTAGAGGAGCCTCATTAAACCCTACAAGGAGAAACACGAAGTCCCCACGTGGACAGGAGTAACTCCATACATCACTATGGGCTGGAGGCAGACTGTCTGGAAAGCAGCTTTGCAGGAAAGGATCCAAGAGTCCTGAGTGAATGCAAGTGAGCAACATGCCTCAGCGCTAAAAAAGGTCAAGAGTGTCCTGAGTGGCATTAGGAAGAGTAATACCCGCAGCCTGAGCGATGTGACCCTTCTATTCCGCTCAGCACTGGTGAGATCATCTGGAATGCTAACTTCAGATATGGGTTTCCCAGTACCAAGCATGGATATATCAGAGCCAGGCCATGAAGATAATTACAGGCTTGGAACATACAAGGGAAGCCTGAATAAGTCAGGATTTTGTAGCCTCAAGAAGACAAGGATTGGGTGAGGGAAGGATCTTACCAATGTGCATAAATACCTGACAGGAAGCACCAGAGAAGAATGTGTCTGACTCTCCTCAGTGGTACACATGAATGGCCAAGAGTCAATGAGCACAAACTGGAACACAAGAAGCTTAAAAAATGTTTGGCGGTTTTACTTACTTGGCTGGGGTAGGGGGGGTGGGGGGAATGTTTTCCCTGTCACTTCTTTTGGTTTATTGTGAGCGTGGTCGAACAGCGGAAATTACACAGACAGACTGTGGCATTTGCATCCTTGGAGCTGGTCTAGGTGGCCCTGTTTTGAACAGGGAGCTTGGACTAACTAGAGAATCTCTAGATGTCCCATCCAACATCAACATTAATCCGAGGGTGAAAATACGCTTCTACTGCAGGAAATAGATAAAAAGATAATCCATGGCAGAACTAGATATTTTTTACTGCTGTTTAGATGTAACAGTAGAAATGGCTAAGTCTCAGTTCCACAAAGCTAATTCAAACAGCGCAAAATTTAAAATATTTCATACCAAGTGCTCATGAAAATAGACTAATTTTACCTCAATATAAGCAACTGCCTGTAATCTCTTCTAATTTCCTACACACAGCAAAACAGATTTCACTGCTTACAAATGTGAATGTCAAACCCTAATGAATGTCAAACTGCCTAATGGTCAGTGGATGAAGACATACAAGAACATGAAGAATGACTCATCTGCAATGAGAGCATTTTGTAACACTTTAACTAGGTTAAAAAGTTCACTTTTGAAAAGAAAACACAAAAGTTTCTATATAAAGAACTCTGGAAAACAGCCTACTCTCCTAGATAGTCAATATAATAGGGGTGGCAGCAATAAAATTTTGTTCATTACTGATCTGAAGGTAGCACCAGCAAAAGTGAGGGCTGAATCAGTTTCCAATTCTCAGTGCTTAATAAGATCTGTACTACACAGAAACCCACCTAGGTAGTTTCAAATGCAAAAGGAAAGATTCATTATACCTCTCATTATACAAAACTCAAAAAACTTGTGTTGCAATTCTCTCCTGAGGAGTAATGTCAGGTATTATGGATTAGATGCAACATTTCACAGCCCCTTCAATATTCACACTGAGAACTGCATGCTGATACTGCACCTAGAATAGGACATACAGCTTTTCTGTAGTAAACACTGGATTAATCAGCAAACAGTACAGAGGCACAACTTGAATGCATATAAGCAGGGCTGCTCCTGCCTTTTCTGCAATTTTTAGAAGAAGAACATGTCACCTGAGGGACAAATACAACTTAGCAATGGTTTCTGTAGTGAATGGTCTTTCCTTTCTTCTTCTTCCCAAATCTAAATCACTTTTCATTAACACCCCCAAAACTTCCCAGTAATTTTTACAGCTCTAGTTACCTGGCAACCTTTCCACACCATTTGGATGCAACTGGTTTTGCCTGGACACAAAAACTGATTGTACAGAGCACCTGGATACTCACAAAAGTAATCTCAGTAAACACAGAATGCTTGAGGTCGGAAAGGACCTCTGTAGATCACCTGGACCAAAATCCCTGCCCGAGAAGGGACACCTACAGCTGGATACCCAGAACGACATCCAACGGGGCTTTTGAACATCTCTAAGGACGATGACACCACAACCTGAGAAGGCATGTATATATACACCAAGGTAACACAACACAAACTCAAATATGCACTCAACATGACAGACTGTGTGCATCCATGAGTTATCTGGAACGGCCATCTGCATACTGATCACAGAAAGGCTGGAATATACAGACGTCAAATGGTTCCCTAAAAGCCATATGGCTCACCCCTGCCAGTAAGTGTGAAGATTTATTTAAATGCCCTGCCAAAAAACCCACAAAGAAAGTTCCACACACCATAAAACTTCCCTGTAATAAAAACGTGGCTCTTGAAAGAAAAGAACCTCAACAAACATGCATGAATGAAGCCTATGCAAGCAGTGACATTTCAGAGAGTTTGTACCTCTAGTACAAACTTTTCTGGTACAGTTATACCCCTTCATTTGCGAGAAACGGGTCATGTCAGAGGTCTCGCAAAATGTCAATATGTTGTTAATATGCACACAGGCCACGCCCATTGCTCCACTCCCAGCCAATCAGGAGCGCTGGAGAGCCTTTTCTGCTCCTTCCCACGGGCTCTCGCAGCACAGGGGAGGAAAGGGAAGCATTTCTGCACCATGTCTGCCTCGGGAAACACCCCTGAGAATCCCTGGATTTCTCTTCAGCCCCGCTGTCGCTTCCACATCTGCAGTGGGGGCTGGGCTGCTGCGACCATGTGTGCTCGCACTGCCCCACCAGCAGTGCAAACCTCGTACCACTCTTCCCCCATTCCCCGTCCCCAGTGGCCAGCCCCATGTCATCCTGGCCCCACATTGTCCCGATCCACTGGGGCTGTCTCCGTGGCGCGGCTGCGGGGTGGGCAAATCTTGCTGCTGCACCATCCCAGCCGCTTCTGCAGCTGCCACCTGACTGCTGCCACCATGCAGGCTCGCCCTGCCTCTGTGGTGGGGAAGGGGCGTCCCCAGGCTCTGGTCGGCATTCTTAGAGCCTGGGAAACCTTAACTTTGCAACATTGTGACACCCTGTGACACTTATGGTGGTGGGGGGGGAGACGGCATCAGTATTGCAGTTTCTTTCCCTTTAACATCCACCAGTCCTGGGCGAGGCAGCGCTGCCCATACTGTCCCAGAGGGCGGGGAACAGAAGCCTCCTCCTGGCGCAGTGGCAGCTGCCCCCTCTCAGCACACAGCTCTTGCCCCATCCTGCCTGCCTCACTTTCATGGGGCAGTTTCTCTGGGGCTACGTCATCACCAGGTGCACAGACTGCATTGCCTTCCCTATCTGTAGACATGAAAACAGTAACACACGCCCGGGGGGGGNTGGAGAGCCTTTTCTGCTCCTTCCCACGGGCTCTCGCAGCACAGGGGAGGAAAGGGAAGCATTTCTGCACCATGTCTGCCTCGGGAAACACCCCTGAGAATCCCTGGATTTCTCTTCAGCCCCGCTGTCGCTTCCACATCTGCAGTGGGGGCTGGGCTGCTGCGACCATGTGTGCTCGCACTGCCCCACCAGCAGTGCAAACCTCGTACCACTCTTCCCCCATTCCCCGTCCCCAGTGGCCAGCCCCATGTCATCCTGGCCCCACATTGTCCCGATCCACTGGGGCTGTCTCCGTGGCGCGGCTGCGGGGTGGGCAAATCTTGCTGCTGCACCATCCCAGCCGCTTCTGCAGCTGCCACCTGACTGCTGCCACCATGCAGGCTCGCCCTGCCTCTGTGGTGGGGAAGGGGCGTCCCCGGGCTCTGGTCGGCATTCTTAAGAGCCTGGGAAACCTTAACTTTGCAACATTGTGACACCCTGTGACACTTATGGTGGTGGGGGGGGAGACGGCATCAGTATTGCAGTTTCTTTCCCTTTAACATCCACCAGTCCTGGGCGAGGCAGCGCTGCCCATACTGTCCCAGAGGGCGGGGAACAGAAGCCTCCTCCTGGCGCAGTGGCAGCTGCCCCCTCTCAGCACACAGCTCTTGCCCCATCCTGCCTGCCTCACTTTCATGGGGCAGTTTCTCTGGGGCTATGTCATCACCAGCTGCACAGACCACATTGCCTTCCCTACCTGTAGACATGAAAACAGTAACACACGCCCGGGGGGGGTCAGTCCCCGGCTGCACTTAGAGTAACAGGGTACAGCGTGACTCCTGGTCCTCCCAGTGGGGCCAGGCCAGTCCCGCCCCACAGGGAGCACCGGCACCACTCCTCGGTGGAGCAGAGGCACTGCACATGTGTCGGCTGGGGAACCTCACAAATGCCTGAAACTGAATTGTGAGAAATTTTCCTCGCAAATCCGCGGGGTCGTAAAGGAGGGATCGCAATGCAGTGGGGATATACTGCATTTGTTTATTTTGGGCTCTATACTCAGTCTTAACTGCATCCCTGGCAGAAAAATACTGCCTGTTGCCAAGTTCATACACTTGATTATTCCACTGCATTCTTAAAAATAATACGTTTCACCATATAGGTATCATGAATAAGAGTGCAATTACATCCTAACTACATGGATTTGACAGAAATTCTCTGGACCAATCCCTGGACTTTGTTAATTAAGCCTAGGCCTTAATTTTATAATTGTTACAACTATAGCTTTAGTCAATATATAAAAGAACATTATTTTACTGTTTACATTAATTTATCCATGGGCAGGGTAGTAGCACGGAAATAACATTGCTTCTAGATAGCAGCTTCTTCATTGTACTGCTATTCTGCTACACGAATCCCTAAAATTCCGTGGGATTTCGGGACCGGGGGAATGTTGCAAAAACTGAATTCTGTGAAGAGCGGTGAATGATACACATGCAAATACACCACGCCCATCGCCTAGCCCCCTGAGCCTGGGGGCACCGGGGGGTGTTCCTGGGACCTCTCCACACCCTGTGACAGGACACGGGAGCGAAGGAGATCTCTTCTCACTCTCCCTGGCAAGGCAGCCAGGGATGGGAGAGTGAAGAGGAACTCCTGCTGTGCCCCAGCATGGGATGGTACCATACACTGCTTGCCCGCTCCGCGAGGCAGGCAACTTTGAGTACACGCTGTCCCGGATGGGAGCACAGCTTTGAGTGCACACTGTCCCAGATGGAAGCACAACCCAAAGCCCGCACCACAGGCTGCCCCCACACCCCTACAGCGAGGTTGACACAGGGTATATAAAGGATACACTCATAAGGGACAGAGTCCAGTTGACCCCCAAGTGAGATGCCCTGCCCCATGGAGCATTCTGATCCTGCTCTCCAGCACAGCAGAGTCACTCTGCACACGTGCACACAGAAAAATGCCGTGAAGGATCAAGGGAAGACTACAGCACCTTTGCTGGAAAAAACACCGCAAAGAAGTGAGGGCACGAAACTTGACGCGTGAAGAGGTGATGGACTACTTTATTTATCTGATGTGGGACCCTAAGCAAACACAGTCATATCTTGACTATTCGCGCTTAATTATTCGCTGCTTCAACTATTTGCAAACAATTTCTCTGCAAATCCTAACCAGTTACTTACAAATACGTCCAGCTGAAGCATGTGCAATTGTTCTGCTTTGCAGAGGGGCAGCGCTGCTGCTCCCCATGGGGCGGGAATGGCAAACCCCCATGGGGTGGGCGGGTGGCACCTCTCGCTCGCTAGGGATAGCCACAGATTGCTCCCTTAGGAGTGTTACAGAGGTTACATGGCCTTTATAGTCCCACACAGGGATGCATCAGTGCTGGCTGCCCCGGCTGCCCTGGGCTGCGAGCAGGCACTGAGACCCAGTGGACTCATGAGAAGTCATGCCCTCCCCGTCATTCTAAGCCTAGGCAAGGTCCCTGTTGATACACAGCCCTAGGGAAAGCACTCCCGCAGCGCTGTACCATCCTCCACATGGACTGCAGTCGGAGCTACTATTCATTTTCCCCCTCTGCCCCGCTGGTGTGCACTCTCAAGCCACTGTCCCTTGGTCCTCACCAGCACCTTTCCAGGGATTGCCTGCAACCTGCGAGCGGAGACTGCGTGTGTGCACGTGCATCTGTGTGTTATTGTTTCCATGGCTACAAGCGGGGGAGGCAATACCGACCTGTGGATGTATCGTAGCCACCACAGTTAAAGGGAAAAAACCTCCACATCCGACGCCACCCACCCTTGTAAGGGATCTCAGGGTGTCGCAGTGCTGCAGTTACAAGTGTTCCCAAGCTCCAAGACCATCTGCGGCACAGACCCGTGGTGACTCAAGCCAGTGGATACAGGGGTTGTCCTGGCAGAGTGCAGTCTCCTCTGGGGACACAGCCCGAGCATGTGCTGACCCCCCTGAAGAGAAGCCCTGGGGTTCTCCCCAGTCAGAGAGGGCTCAGAAATGGTTCCCTTTGCTCCCCTGTGCTGTGAGAGGCTGTGAGGAGGTTCTGAAAACGCTCACCAGCGCTCCAGATTGGCGGGGGCGGAGCGATGAGCATGGCCTATATGCACAGTAATGTCATGCCAGTATGCAGGGATTAAAGGTTTTGCGGGTCCCACTGGAGACCCGCAATCCGGGAATAGGGAGATATGATTGTAAATACATTCTTTTCTTTATACAAGTACACCTTGCTGTCTGTTAAGAACCCGCTCCTGAAACGTGAGATAATATAACGAACCAATTCTCCCCATAGAATAAACGTGATATAGAGGAGACATATATAGGAACTTAAAAAACACATGTAATTGTAACACACAGCTACATATGACATGGCAGACAAAGAGGAAGAAGCAAAGAAACAAGTTCATCAGTTGTCACTTCACCATCATACGATGGCAGATCAGGAGGTTGCAACGCTGGCTTTAAAACAGCTGGAGATACAGAGTGCTTAATTAAAGAAGAAAAAATAAATTCTGTCTGCCAGTTGACCTGAGATTTTGATCAGCAGACTCATGAGTCTGAATTTCCAGTGACCCTGTCCAAGCATTATGAAAGATTCTAGCTGCTTCATCTGAGACAGAACATCAACTATAAATCTTTTTCTATGACTGTTCATACTGCCTCTTTACAAATGGTTATATGATCATTGTCATCATCATCCTTCTCAGAGGTCCACTGCACACAGAGGTCAATCAAGACAACTAAGGGTAAGGGACAGAACCAGGGTAACGATAACAGTCAGCAGAACAGGGCATCATTAAATTATCAATACTGGAACTCTGAAATGAGAGATGGAGAAGAAATGGATAACACAGTACTACTCCACCTGTTTCCTTCTTTCAGAGATTTATCTTGTCTACTCAGATTGCAAAAATTACTAAGCAGGAGCTGTTTCTCACTGAGTGTTTACACATCATCTAATCCTGGCAACCTCAGTTGCAATATGCATGTGCTACTCTGGTAAAAATACGAGAGACAACTATTTTCAGACCAGTGTGCTATTTTGAGGAGGTTCATTTTTACACACTGAAGAAGATATTTCAACAAGCAGCCAAAAAGCACCCTTAGGAAGTCTGCAACAGAGCTGGAAGTTGTGGTTGAGACAGATAAACTCCTAGTCTACTTCCAGGGCCACTGATCACAGAAGTCAATCCCAGATTCAATGTACATGCAGCTACTTTGTGAAAATACTTTGAAGTCAGCAGCTGATTGAGTTTTAAGCATTTAGGGACAGTTATGCATTAAGAGGTTTTTTTCCATTGAATTACAAAAGCGTAAATATATTCAGTGACAAGACCAAGAGGTACTTTACAGTTACAAGCAGAATAATGGTTGTGAACCCAATATCTAGATTCTGTGTAGAACATCGATTTTGTCACAGTATTTTAAAGTTTATTCGAGAAACAGAATTTTCGCCAGCTGTATATGAGTACAAAATTGGCTACTTAACAAGTTTCATGCCAATAGAGCAGAATCTCAGTTTGTTCAAGCAGTCTCTCATTGCTCAAAACAACTCAGCATGCAATCTATACAGAGTATGTAATAAATGCCTGAAAAAAATAAACAAAAACTCCAGAAGTTTCTTTTAAAAAAACCAAACAAAAAAAAACCCACCAAAAAAAAGAACAAAATCAACCCCACACCATCAAATCCCAAATACAAACACAGAGAAAAACCCAACCAAAACCAACAACCTAGAAAACCTATCCTTTTAAGAACCAGGTAAGTTAGGAGCTAAAGACCTCAAATCGTATCATTGACAGAACTCAAACATGAAAAACAATCTCAGAATAAACACGTTGTTTCAAATTCCTCAAGCCCACTGGAGCCCTGTTCACATCTCACAGAAGCGATAAGCCTCAAAAGTGAAAAAAAAAATGGACACAAGGCAATTTTCACAGGTACACAGGTTATTCTAAGTTGGAAGGGACCCACAGGATCATCTAGTCCAACTTCCAAGCAAACGCCTACCATGGGGTCAGGCCCACAGGCGTGGAACCATGGGCACCACGCTCCATCCATCCAAGCCTCCCACCATCTAGGCCATGTCGCTGAGCTCCTCATGGAGTCTTCTCTTAAACACCTCCAGGGATGGTGACTCCACCACCTCCCTGGGAAGACCATTCCAATGAGAGATCACTCTCTCTGTGAAAAACCTCTTCCTAACATCCAGTCTAAACCTCCCTTGGCATTGTTTAAGGCTATGTCCTCTCATTTTTCAAACAGTTCCTCAGAAGTAAGAGAAGCCAAGATGCAGAAATGGTATGAGAGAAGTCAAGCTGCACTGCACAACATGAAAAACCTTCTAGTTTTTCTAGAACTAGAAAGTTTTTCTAAACATTCTGCAGTCCACAGAATAACCCTCTCATTTAGAATTGTATGCTGGTATATTTTGGGAAAGGGTGAGAAAAGGTAGAGGCATAAGCCTCAACACAATGGCTATACCCTATTTTGCATCCCCTGACAGTGAAGCCGCAGAAGAAACTGGAAGAACGTTGACAAGAAGTATCCACCCTCTGGGAAATGGAATATGGGAAGTTGTACCAACTGGAACGATGCTCGTCTGCGAACATCGTGATAATGACCTAAGAAGGCTGCAGGGAATGACCATTGTGGGACACACTGTCTGAAATGGCAGCAAAAATGAGGAGAAAAAAAGTTAATCATGAGCTGAGCACAAAAACCAGCAATGAGCTCAGTCCATCTCAAATGAGCAGCGGAAGAGGACAGAAAGACAGACACTGGTTTGGGATTAGATACACATCCTAGCCAGGTCAGTGAAGGGGTAAGTGGGAGGGGGAAGAAGAGAAGAAAGAAGATAAACAGGCCCCTTCACTGAGTCATACCAGAGCTACTGATGCTGGAAGGGAACCAGATCTAAGCTGGAGTATTTTCCACTGCTTATTTCCCCCCCCTTTCAGAAAAGAAAGGTGAAGTAAAACCACCAAACAGATGTCTACCTGAAATACATTCAGATTTTACTGACTTTAAGCCTCTACTCTGTATTACACTTAGCCTCAGAAAAACCCATCATCAAAAGGATGCAAGAGTAACTTAAAAACATCCTCTTCTTTGGCTGAGTTTTTGTGCTGCCCTGAAGTACGATTTTTTTTTGGATCAGTGGTTGTATAATGTGAAATACAAAACCCTTCCAAACGAGACAAATACATAAAGTGGCAGTTGAGGACGGCAGTATTACTCCTTAAATTACACATTCTTTTTCTCAGGTAAATTCCAAATATACCCTCTCCAAAGGCCCCCACTGTCAACTGTGCACACATTTCTCAGGCTAACACCCCTCAAAAGCAATTTTAGAAGTTTAATTTCTGTAAAATTTATCATATAGTCTCAAATCACATCCAAATAAAAACTACCTTTTGTTTTGTTAATGTTTTAACTGTTTGACAACACTCATTATCACACACCAACAGGTATCTCATGTGTGGTTTTAATGAGTAGTATCCTCAGCTACTTTTGCTCAGTCTTGCTAAATGAAGTGATAATTTAGCAACCTCAGCTTGCTTGTTAATATCTCTCCTAAAATGACATCCAGTCTGGGATTTACAGCTTGGTTCTGTCTTCCTGCAGTTGAATAAGCACCTGACAAAAACACCCAACTGAGCATTCACATAAATATTCTGAAGTGGTCAGTGAAATATTGAGGATAGACCCCAAGAACTTGAAATGGCCAAGCACTAATAAGAAATAAATCAAAGCTTTGATACCTCCTTATACCACAAGGCATCTCATAGTAAACAAGTCTCATAGTAAACATGGGGATGGCTGTCCCATGTTGCTTCCAGCTAAATGGAAGCAACATGAGACAGCCATCTCCTTCTGAGGTCATCTAAATCTAATACAAATGTGGAACGAGGGATAGGGTGACTTACAAAGCTTGATTAACAAACAGGGAATTAAATTCCATATACAGTGAATCCCCGGTGCATTGCGACCTCCGCATTACGACCCTGCCCATTTGCGAGGACAATTTCTCGCAGTTTTGATTAAACCATTTGCAAGTTTACCTGGCCAACGCATGCGCGTGCCTCTGCTTTGCCGACAGGTAGTGCTGGTGCTCCCTGTAGGGAGGGTGCGCGGCGCAATGTTGCAAAGTTAAGGTTTTTCCAGGCTCCAAGAATGCTGACCGGAGCTCAGAGACATTCCTTCCCCGCTGCAGAGGCAGGGCGAGCACGCATGGGCCAGTGCGGGGCCCCTGGGGCCGGGCCGGCGCAAGCACCGTGGCCACTGGGGGGGTTGAGGGGGAAGCAGCAGTGTGGGATTTGGGCTGCAAGCACACACGGTAGCAGCAGCCGCTCAGAAACGGTTCCCTTTGCTCGTCTGTGCCCAGAGAGACCATGGGAAGGAGCAGAAAATTGTTCGCAGCGCTCCGGAGTGCCGGGGCATTGAGCAATGGGCGTGGCCTGCATGCATATTAATAACCTGCACTTCTTTGCGAGTTTGGCTCTTTGCCAGGCCCGTGGCCTGACCCATTCCTCGCAAACGAGGTGGTATAACTGTACTTTTTTCAGAGAAATAAAAATAATACAGCCATGGCATTCAGACACAAGTGGGGTTCCACAGGGCTCCATCCTTATCCAGTTCTCAACATCTTCATTAACGACTTGGACACAGGACTCAAGAGAATACTCAATCTGCGATGACACTAAATTGAGAGGACCTGCTCCCTTGAGGGCAGAGAGGCCCTGCAGAGAGACCTCGACAAATAAGAGAGACAGGCAGTCACCAACTATGTGAAGTTTAAGGCCAAGTGCTCAATTCTGCACCTGAGACTGGGCAATCCTGGATATTTGTACAGAATGGGGAAGAAGAGGCTGGAGAACAGCACTGTGGAAAGCGTCCTGGGGGTCCTGGCAAGCTGAATCTGAGTCAGCACTGCCCTGGCAGCCAGGAGGGCCAACTGTGTCTGGGGGGCATCAGGCAAAACATCACCAGATGGTCAAGGGAGGGGATTGTCCTGCTCTGCTGCACTGGTGTGGCCCCACCTTGAATATTGTGGCAGTTTAGGGCACCACAATATAAGAAAGACATCAAGCTATTAAGAGAGTGTCCAAAGGAGGGCTACAAGAAGTGGCCGAGGTCTTGGTCTGCTCAGTCTGAAAACAGACTGAAAGGAGACCTCTTCACAGCCTACAACTTCCTCACAAGGGAGGGGCAGGTACCGACCTATTCACTCTCATGACCAGTGATAGGACCCCAGGAAACAACATAAAGCTGAGTCGGGGGGGG
>WEKX01014309.1:6184-36046 GCA_013390025.1 Pitta sordida
TAGGGAGTGGAGGCTGTTACTGCCTTTCTTTTTACTGTTAATGTACTTATAGAAACTTTTCTTATTGTCCTTGACAGAGACAGCTAGGTTGAGCTCTGTCTGGGCTTTCGCCTCTCTGGTTTTCCTCCTGCACCGCTTAACAGCTTCCTTAAACAGACTCTGACTCACCTCCCCTTTTTTCCAAAGGTTGTACATCCTCTTTTTCTCCCCCAGCTCCTTCAGGAGCTCTTTGCTCATCCAGACTGGCCATCTGCCCCTCCGACTCACTTTTCGGCATGCTTCAGAGCCTTTCTGTACAAAATTCTCTTACTGCTTCCATTCAGATGAATCTGTTGTTATTATTTTGCATTTAATAGGATTTCTATAACTAGGTAAAACATACCTCCTTGTCTAGTGAACACATAAGCAATGTTCTATGTATTAGGTAATATTGTCTAAGATTTCAAGACTTGTTCCAGATTTTAAGAGCTGCCACCTCTTCTTTTACGCTAAAGATTTTTAAGTGTTTTGTAATATTAATTATTTAAGCCTCACAAGACCTTTGTGAGCATTATCAAGGCAATTTCCATTGCTGTCACAGTTTTAGAGCTGTGATGAGAAGCAGCTCAGGGGTCCAAGCATTAGAAGTCTCAGATGAAAACAACTGCAGGTATGTTTGTATATGTGGTAGTTTGACCCTGTCTGGATGTCCCTCCCACAGTGGAAAGTCTTTCATGACTGTTTCCAGTGTCAGTCCAGTTCCAGGGGCAGCAGCTCTTCCAAACACTGCTGCCCATGGGTCACTCCACAGGGTACAGTCCTTGAGCACTGGCTGCTCCAGTGTGGTCCCATCCCAAAGCACACGCCCTACCAGGTAGAGTTCTGCTCCAGTGTAGACTCTCCTCTCCATGGGCCACATGTCTTTCTTGGGACTCTGCTCCAATGTGGGCTCTAACAAGTTGCAACCTCCCTCCAGCATCCTCTTGCTCCAGTGTGGGCTCCGCTCTCCACGGGCTACAGGGAGATTTCTGCATCCCTGTCTTCTCTCCAGTCCATGAGCTGCAGGGGAACAGCCTGTTTTGCCATGGTCATCACCACAGGCTGCGGGGAGAAGCCTGAAATACCTCCTCCCCCTCCTTCGGCCCTGGCCTTGGTGCCTACATTTGCTGTTATGACTTCTCATGTCTCTTCTCCGGCAGCCATGTCTTCTTCCTCCTGTTAATTTTTTTTCCTTCTTAAATATGTTATCACAGAGGCATCTCTATCTCTCCTGACTGGCCTGGCCTTGGCCAGAGGCGGGTCCAGCCAGGAGCTGGCTGGCATTAGGTTTGCCAGCTATGAGGGAGGCTTCCAGCAACTTCTTGAAGAAAAGCCTCCCCCATAGCCTCCCCACTACCAGAAACTCAGCCACAGCAAACCCAATACAGTATAGAAAACCAAAAACCTACAGAAAGCAGACCCAGAAAGCAGCATAATCATTTTCTATTAACATTCAAACTAAATGGCTTTATATATGTTTCTTCTCTGAAAATAAACAAGCCACATTTGTAGAGAAGGTCCTTTCATTGAGAGTTATTTTTCAATTTAGAGGGAAAGATGGAAATGGAACAAGGAAGCAACTACAGAAAACAGAGATCTATACCTCTTTTTTTTTTCTATAGAGAAGAGGGTCAGAGATACAAAAGTGGCAACTGTCACGGATTGAAAATAAGGATCTCAAATCCCCATCTTCCTGTGCCTCTCTCTGCTTTCAGCTAATGTGTATGTAAGTTTTAAAGTAGAGTATATGATATAGATGGTGTGCATAGCTAACCAACCATCTGTGTGTGAAGAAAGTTGTATACATGTGTCAGATTGAGGAGGAAAACTTTATACATCAGTCACAAAGAATCTTTGCCTACTGAGCATACTCCATACTTACACACTTGTGTTCTGTATTTATACCTCTTTTACTTATTTCTATTATAAGAGATAAAATAGATTAAAACAAGGGTTATCCCTCTATGAGAAAAATATTGGTAAAAATAATCAACAAATAGTTTTGTGGTTGTTCTGTTGATATAGGTTAAAAAGATATATTCTGTTTCTAGTCAAAAATAATAAAGATGACTAGGCTTTATCCATTGAGAAGTCACAGGGAATACTTCACAGATAACAGACAAGATGAGGATATAGATGGCTTATAAATTACCAGCATGACTACCATCATGCAACATTATTTTTCCATGACTACAGTCCTAATGAGCTCATACAGGAAGATTTCACACTTTATCTACTTTCTCAGATAAGTTTTTAAAATACAAAGTGTAACAAGACTCTGTAGCTGAAACACAGAATGTAAGTTACTGGAGATACTTTTGCATATGTAATTTCTACATTCTCTTTAAGACAATTAGCTTATGCCTTGTGAGCTTTCATTTAGAAATACTCCAATAGCAATAAGTGACAGTTCTAACCCTAAAAATTTAACTTAATTTGTTTGATTAGGAGCCATAACTATAATGAAAAACAAGTGAGGTTTGAGTATAGAAGGGTACAGCATTTTCTCATCAGTTGCAGTACACATTGCTATTCTTCATGAATCATAAGTAAATACTGGTTTTATTTCACAAGGAAACATAGACTTTAATGAGATGTTATTAACTCTCCCGTTCTCTCAGTTGAAACCTTCTTGGAACCACCAGCCATACAGTGAAAATTCTATGCCTCTAATAGAATGTAATGACAAATGACAGCAATCATACTGTTGTTCAGTATCAACAACAAATAATTAAACAGTGAATGAACCTGAGAGAAGACCTTTAAGATGCTGCCAAACTATATGAATAAACTGAATGTTTACAATACATCTAACGATTCCATCAGTCTTGATTGTGGCTGGATGAAACGCTCACATGCTCCAAAAGTAATGAAGAATATGTCAAATGATTGAACAGAAGCAATTAACTTCTGCCCAAATATTTATTGTTTTTCAAATAATCAGAAACTGGGGGAAAGGATAGTAGTTGCAAGAGAATCTGTAGTTTTCACAGAAGAAATTTCCATACAAAGAAACTGTGAGTAATAAACTCCTTGACTATATTTAATATTGAAAATTTCATTCCATCTACTGTAGGAATATTTAGAAAATACCTTGCATTTTAAATATAAGAAAGAATTGCTTAATATTTATAAGATTACATAACGTATGCTGTTATTACTGACAAGTAAACAACATATTGAGTGTTTGAGACCTAGCTGGATTGGTTTTTGAGCAAACAGGTCTAGAAGGTGACCTTGCCCATGATAGGTGGTTGAACTAGATTGTCTTCAAAGATCCTTCTAATCCAAAGCATTACATGAATCTGAGCTTCTACTGATTGTATTCTTGATTCATCTGTATACAAAAGGGTTATTTGCTGTGGATTAAAAGGAAAAAACAGGGAGCTGAATAATATAGGTGTTGAAGGTATTATTTAACAAAAAATTATGTATCTTCAAAAACTCTCTTAGCAAATCTGTATTTATCAATATTTCCGTTCTTATTTATGAAAACAGAGTAAACAGAAAAAAAGAATATGGAAATTATGGACTATTGTTATTAGCTATAACAGTAAACCCAGCAAGGAACATACATACATACACAAAGGTGAAAATATTCAGAAATTACTTATGATTTGGTGTGGTAGTATGATTATCAAAGGTTTGTACCAGGTTGAATTCCTGAGTTTTAGTGGCCATATTATTCATGTTCACCAAACCTAATGTTAACACTTACGACAGGACACCTGAACAAAAGAAAATTGTTAAGTATTCATTAATTTTTTATGCTGCAGTACAAACTGATATTCATTATAGGGTAGGGAACCAACCACAAATTGTCCATGGAAGAAAAAGTGCCTCAGGAATGAAGAAGACTGTCCATTAGCAGATTGTTGGAAAACTGAATGTCTCTGATTCAAAATCCGGTTCAGAAATCCAGACTGGAGAGCAAGATGAAGAGGGAGGACTTCAGACTTCATGAAATCACTGGGTGTTTATGACAGCATTCACAGAAATATTCTGAACTATTCTTTACAATTGTGAAGAAAGCAGTTCCAATGAAATCAGAAGATCATACTCTTTACTGGATGGCTCGTGACTTCACAGATCAGAAAAAGGTCTAAGGCAGGCTTTGATTTTAATGTTTAATGTTTAAAGGAAGATGAACATTTTTTAACATTTCTTTTTAAAAAGTCTTTAACATATTAAAATTTACATCTTACTAAATAGATCCTATAAATAGATAGATATTGGATTATAGACTGTACTTGATGATCTCAGAGGTCTTTGCCAGCCTAGTTCATTCTTTTATTCTGTGTTCCTATGATCCTGAATAGTACTTTTTTGAATAGAAAAAAAAGTCATAATACAGTGGCCTTCGAAGTTTTAACTAGACAAAAATCTTTGAAGTTTTGAAGATCGAATCAATCATCTTCAATTCTTTAATCATAATTTTTGCCTAATGTTTCAAGTTCAAAAGAACTAGTATTATGGCTATTAAATGTAAGGCAATATGAGGTCCATGGATGTTTTTTTAACTAGGAACAGTGAAGAAAGAAGACTATCCCCAGTCAAGTGAAGAAGGGGTGGTTCTGATTGGAAAGCAAAGAGTGCTGGGGGATGTAGACAAAACAGACTTTGTAATCAGCAAAACAACTAAAGGGGGACTATCCTTATGTCAGGAAAGCCAAATCAATTTGGAGTTTAGTCTGGTGAAGGATGTGAAGGGCAACAAGAAAATCTTGTACAGGTATATTAATAGCCAAAAGAAGATGGGGGGGGGGGACGGGACGGGACACCTCTCCAGGCCGCTGTGACTGTGTGCTCACGACACAAACACCTCAGCGCCATTTCCCCCTCCCTTCACGTGGCGCGGCCGCGACGCCGCTGCTTCCTCGCCCCGGCCCGTCCCCGGCCATCCCGGCACAAGCTGCCAGTGCAGGGCCGTGCCAGATGGTTCAGCTGTGGTCCCACGCATGCCAGCAGTGCCACACAGGGTGGGTGGGTTCAGCTGCGGCAGCGGAGTGTGCATGTCCCGTTGGCCGCTGCAACCAGCCCAGCCCCACTTTCCTGGGGCACTGCCCTTCCCCACCTCTAGCCATGGAAACAGTAACACGCGCCAGCGGAGTGGTCAGTTCCCCAGCAGTACTCAGAGTTACAGAGGACAGCGTGACTCCTGGCCCCCCCAATTGGGCTGGGCCAGCGCCGACCCACGGGGAGCTCCGGCACCGCCCCTTGGTGGAGCAGCGCCACTGAGCATGCGTGAGCCACTAAATTTCACAAATGGTGGACTCAAAACTGCCATAAACTCACATCGTGAATGCGCGGGGTCGTAATGGAGAGGTCGCGATGCAGCTGGGATTCACTGTAATCCATAACTGTAAGGAGTAGCTGATAACGTAATTGATGTAATTACCTGTACAGAGAAGTATCTGGGGAGACAGAGAGATGGGATTGATCAAACTCAATGTTAGGTTAGTAAAATGTTAGAGGTTCAGGAGAATTTGAGCAATGTTTATATTCATACTTGAAGCAGATGTATTGGCTTTATGTGGCAAGGTTTGACAGTGGCAGGCGCTACAAGAGTGGCTTCTGTAAGATGCCAGACATTGTCATTGTCCCACACTGGATATAGCCAGTTCTAGCTAGCTGTAAGACAGATCTCCTGTTGGCCAAAGCAGAGCCCACCAGTAGTGCTGGTGGTACCTCTGTGACAACACATTTAAGGAAAGTAAAAAAATGTTTTGTTCATAGAGTAGTGAGGTTATGAGAGAGAAACAACTCTACAAACACCAAGATCAGTGAAGAAGGAAGGAGAGAAGGTGCACCAGGTGCCAGGGAGAGATTCCCCCACAGCATGTGGAGAAGAGGTAGGCTGTCACTATACAGCCTATGGAAGTCCAAGGGGTAGTAGATATCCATTCCTGTGGAGGACCCTATACCAATCAGGTGGATATACAGTAAACCCTCAGTATTTCATGCTTTAAATCTCACTGCTTCAGTACATTACAATTTCTTCCCCTATAATGATGCCTCCATTCTTCCCAGGGTTTCCCCCTCTGCGCATGCTCAGAGTGTTCCTCCTGCCCTGCAGGGTGGTACTGGCCAACGCTTGGGGGCAGGACTGCCACACCCCACAAGGTAATGCAGTTCTCGTGGGAATCGGCCTGACTTCGTCCCTTAGGAGTGTATGTTTTATATACATTCTGTCAATTTTTCCAGGGGGGTGTGAGGGCAGTTCACCGCGTGGGTTTAAAGCCACAGTCCTGCCTGGAACAGCACACGCTCCAAGTACCCTAATGCTAACCTGGCTTGGAGCACACCCAGTGAGCATCCTGCCCTCTGGTTCACTCTATATGAGAGGAAGCTGTGTTCCCTTGAAAAGCACATGCTGGAGCAGATTCCTGGCAAGAAATGTGGCTTGTGGAGAGACACTGATATCAGAGCAGGTTTTCTGACAGGACCTGTGATTCTGCGGAAGACCCATTTGGAACCAGTCCGTTCCTGAAAATCATGCTGTGGAAAGGATACACACTAGAAGAGTTTGTGAAGAACTGCAGCCTGTGGGACGGACTCAGTTTATGTGTAAGGGATCTCACACTGGAATAAGGGGAGATAGTGAGAAGAAAGTGACACTGTATTATGGACTTACTGCAGCAGCTTTTTCTGAACCCTCTGCACTGCTTGGAGAATGTACAGATGTCAGGAGTGAAGATAAGGCCAGGAAGAAGGGAAGGGGGATGGGGAAGATGTTTTTAGATGTCTCATTATCTTACCCTGAGTTGATTGGTAATAAATTAAAATCATTTCCATGTCTGCTTTGCCTGTGATGGCAATTGCTGGATGATCTTCTTGTCCTTAACTCGACATATGTTCTTGCACTAGATACCACCGGGAAGAGTCTGGCTTCATCTCCTTTACTTACTGCTGCAGTGGGTTGACCTTGTCTGGCAGCCAGGTGCCCACCAATCTACTCTATTAGTCTCCTTCTTCAACTGGACAGGAAGAGAAAATAAGATACAAAAATTCATGTGTCGAGTTAAGGACAAGAAGATCATCCAGCAATTGCCATCACAGGCAAAGCAGACATGGAAATTAATTTAATTTATTACAAATCAACATGACCTGAAGCAACCTGCTTTAGTTAACCCTGTTTTTGTAGAAGGGAATTGAATTAGATGGTCTCTAGAAGTTACTTCCAGCCTCAACTATTCAGTGTTTCTCTGAAATGTTAATCTTTCTGAGGCTGAGTTAAAGTAGAACTTGTGTTGCATAGGAATCACAATGGCTCCCTGCAGAAAGGCAAATTTCACTCCTTTGTGTACTGCTGTACACATAAGCCTAGAGTTTGAGAGTGTAATTTTAAGATCTTTAAACACAATTTCAGGGTAGCAAAGTAGCAACTTATCCATATATATTTACTTCACTGGAATGCAGAAAACACAGTTAAAATCTTACAGAAAAGTAGTTTATGTTGTTAATATTCAGCAGTTTTTATTAAATCAAAGATCAAAAATCCCCTTTAGTACAGTGGTGAGCATCCCCATCTCTCAAGCAGGAGACCAGGAGTTCGATTCCCACTAGGGAGGCAGTGGTACTGTTTAAGAGTTGGACACAATGATCCTTGTGGGTCCCTTCCAACTCAGAATATTCTGTGCTTCTGTGATCATGTCTTGACCTGATTAATTTATTTTAAAATAAGGAATATTTTATTAGGACTGAGAGCATTATTTGACTGAAAAAAATATTTTTACAGACAAATGTGGTGACAGTTAAACTCTGGCTTGTGTTTACAAAGTCAGGAAATACTCTGGCTTGTGTTTACAAAGTCATGAAAAACTGATGCCTTCAAATAACCAAAGAATATAGTAAAAAAACCTACATGAGGAGCAAATTGTAAAATAAGATTGTAGAATAAATGCCCACAACCAGCAGATCTCTCTAGAGTACTCCTGGTTTTGTTCTTTTCCCTATGGAAGACGTATCACTGATCTGTCTAGAATATGGTGTATGTACTTGCCCAAGGACAATCTAATCACAGAAAATACAGAGACAGCAGTGTTAAATCCCAATCCTAATCAAGGCTAAAGGTGAAAGGCTACAATTCCTACCACATTTGAAATATTTAAGGTACACTTATCAGCCTTCTGCAGGAAATCCTTGTGGCTCTGAATATTAAAGTAAATATTGAAGTGGTTTTTTAACCCCTTTGGTTTAGGCCATGATAATTTTAAAATGTGAAAGTAAAAGGCTACAAGTAATACAAGAGTGCATATTAGAAGGAAATCATATTAAGCAAAGTGCTCAAGATATACTCTGGGATAAAGACTTGTAACCTATATTGATTTAGTGCACAAAATAGCCATAAAAAATACAGGCATTGCAGATCAAGCTGCATACAGACATCTAAAGAAATGATCACTAAACAGATGCTGAGAAGGTTTTTCCCATTAACCATAATGCCCAAAACTTTCCCATGTGTATCCTGTGAAGGACTCCTTTTTTCCCCTTTCAAGTAGTTGTAACGACTTCTGATGGTAAAATCTTAAGAAAGTTGAATCACAGCTTTAAATCTGGTTGTAAAACCTTAAGAAAGTAGAAAACACAGCTTTAAAACAGCCTTTGCCTCTTGAGATTCTTACCTGGTGTGGGACTATAGTAATTTTTCAAGGTACCAGAAAAGTCACACGAGGCCACAAAGCTCATGCAGAATTTATCTAGCAGTGATTCTAGTGGAGGGGTAGCTGTCAGGCTCAGCAGCAGGAGGCTTCTACTTGTAGTTATTTCAAAATTTTCACAACCTCTTTTCTGTGGTCTGGGGACATTCTTCAGCATTTGAGAGGACAAGTGAATGGCAACTTCTGGTAGTGGTATGTAAATGCTGTAGCAGGAGTCACATTCTTTTCCATGGATGAATCTGCCTTAATAACAGGGCAGTTAGTAGGTTTGTTGAGTTGAGGAGAATTGTTAGATATCAAAATTAGTACAGTCAAACAGGGTTATGACAAGCAGAGCCATGGGAGAGTCACATATACTCATGCCTTTATTAAAAAGTCTTAAATGACAACAAAAAAACTCCCAATCACAACTATTTACAAATAAAAAGATATCTCTTGACATTAATTTAAACTGTATATGCTATTGCCACATTGTTTGGGCCATGCTGTAATTGAAACAGAGATCACAAGGCAGCATAGTAAAATGTTTTTCCTTCAATGAACTCCTGAACATATAAATGCTTTTATGGCCCACTGTAGACTTAGATATTACCGCACATAAAAGGGTGAGGAAGGACTGGAAGTAGGGTTGCATGCAGCCACTCCTGAAGTAGATTTGGGTGTGATTCATGAGGTAGAACACACCTGAGATATTCAGATAAAAAAATTGTCTGTCTTCTTATGTCTTACTGAAATATACATGTAGTGGATAAATGCAGGTCATCTTCCTAAAGGCATAGAATCAAACATACCTTGTCTCTTTTACCATTGGCATACTCTTGACAATGCTATATATTTTAGCTGTTCAAATCATTCCAGTACATACACTGGAGTCTTCTAATTTGTTGAAGTACTGCAAAAATAATATATGCATGTTTAATTTATTAGTGTTCTAGGTTTAGGTGTCAGAGAGTAAAGTAAGAGAATCTACTTTTTTTTCCCTAGAATAATACTCTAGCTTTCAACTTGAAGTTATTGGCTGTTCTGAGAAAGGATTGCATCTTTACCAAGTACATTATCACTACATCACAACAAATCTAACATTCCTTAAGCCTCAAGGAGACCAAACAAACAGCATACATATTGCCCAATGATATGGATACTGACTTGGCAGTCAGGAGCTCAGCATTCCAGTCCTTCTTGAAATATTTGATTTGTATGTTAATTCTGTTGCAAGAGGCACCAGAGTTAATATTACCCTCTCCTCAGTCAGTATCTTGAACATAATGATCAAGAAAAAAGTACCATTCTGTGTATTTTGAGGAGTTCACAGCAGTAGTAGTAGTTTTTGCAGGAGAGCAAAGTGGGAAACAATAAGAATCGGGTGAGGAATATCATGAGGCAAGTGATCTTAATGTTAGGAAGCGGTTTTTCACAGAGAGAGTAATTGCATATTGGAATGGGCTGCCCAGGGAGGTGGTGGAGTCACCATCCCTGAAGGTCTTTAAGAGAAGACTGGACGAGGAGCTTAGTGACATGGTCTAGCCGGGGGGTGTAGGGCTGGATGACCCTGGGCCCCTTCCGGCTCGGAGTGGCCTGCTAGACTGTGAGGGATCTAGGTTGGTGTTATGCTCTGCGATGTTCTCTCGGTCTCTGTACGGATGTTAGATGGTGAGTTGGACTAGATGATCCTTGTGGGTCCCTTCCAACTCACAATATTCTGTGATTCTGTGATTCTGTGATGAACCACTCAATTGTATCATATAGGTGGCCATTCTGAGCTTTCACAAGTCAATATGTCCTATACTAATCTAAATATCAGAATAAGACAAGTAAATTAACAAAGTTCATACTTTGAAACAAAGAGTCTCAAACTCCTTTTCACAAAATCCAGAAACATCTCAGTACTTTGAAGACTCTGAAACTGTCTCAGGATTTTCTTCAAATGAGAAAATCAAACATGGCACTTAGCAAGAACATTGACAGCAGGACAAACAAATCACTTGTACAAGATTTAAAAAGTTTTAAAATAATAAGAGACATTTTTTTTTCTTCAAAAAGATTTCTTTATCTTCCTATCCCTGTTTAAGCAAAGTTTGAAATTTTACTTTTAGTATGTCTTAGAAGTCTTAAATATTTTAAGGGATGGAGAAATTTCATTCTGAATAAAACAGTTATGAAATGAAAACAAATTCAAGGAGTCTTTTTTTCCTAGTGTTTCTTATCACATAGATCTGAATACACACATAACTTCCACCCCTATATTGTGCCAGTTTTAAGCTAAATAATAGGTCATTGTTTCATAATTGTACTTAGAAGTGAACATGTGAACAATGATGCAGACACAAAGGTTAATGCAGAAAGAGAGGAGGTGCTCCAGGTTCAGGAGTTGAGGTTCCCTTGCAGCCCCTGGTGCAAATCATGGACCTGTGGCCCATGGAGGACCACAGGGTGCAGAGATCCAACTGCATATCTGGTGGCGAGACTCATTCTGGTGCAGGTGCCTGAGGGAGGTTGTGACCCCATGGAAAGCCCATGAACCAGGGTCCTGGCAGGGACCTGCTGACTTGTGGGGAAAGGAGCCCACATTGGAGCAGGATTTCCTGGTAGGATTTGTGGCCTGGACTGGACCCATGCTGGAGGAGCCTGTGCCTGAAGGACTGCATCCCATGGAAAAGTGACTCATGTGGAAGCTGTGTCTGAAGAACTGTTACCCATGGGACAGACTCACACTAGGCCAGTTCATGAATGACTGCCTCCCGTGGTAGGATGCCAATGGGAAGCAGGAGAAAGACTCCTCGCCCTGGGAAATGGGGGAAACAACCGACAATAACCCCCATATCCCCAGACCCTAGGGAGGAGGGAGTATAACCTGGAAGACCTGGGGTGGGACAAAAGTGTCGTTAAGATTTTTTTTACTTCTCATTCTCAAGATCTGATTCTGCTAGTAATAAATTTAAGTAATATCTCCATTTGGAGTCTATTTTGCCCGTTACGGTGATTCATAAGCAATCTCTCACTTTTGAGCCTTATCTCAATCCATGAACCCATTGTTATATTTTCTCTCCTCTATCCAGTTGCAGAGGGGAGATAGAGAGCAGCTTCAGAGGGTACCTGGCAGCCAGGGTCAAACCACCACACTATTGGATAAAATGTACTCTAGGCATGTATTTTTCAGCTTAATTTCATTTAAAAGTAATCCATCTATTGTCCCTGATACTCTTTTCTCTCCAAATGTAAGAATGGAAACATCTGGGAGAAATTCTTGGAGAACACTCTGGTTTAAACCAAAAAGTTAATGTAGAAGAGGTTTTTCACAGAGAGAGTGATTGCACATTGGAATGGACTGCCCAGGGAGATGGTGGAGTCACCGTCCCTGGAGGTGTTTAAGAAAAGACTGGATGAGGAGCTTAGCTACATGATCTAGCTGGGGGGTGTAGGGCTGGATGGTCCTGTGGGTCTCTCCTGGCTCGGAGTGGACTGTGCGCCTGTGACATATCTAGGTTTATGTTTACCACTCTGGGGTGTGTGTTTGGTCTCTGTATAGGAGTTAGATGGTGAGTTGGACTAGATGACCCTTTTGTGTTCCTTCCAACTCATAGTATTCTGTGATTCTGTGATCTCATGGCAAAAAAGGAATCTACTAAATTTTGAGAGGGAAAGTTGCATATGGGTGTTTAATTTTTTTAAAGATTCTTCAATAGCACCAAAGATGTTATATAATGTATGTTCATATGTAACAAGGGTTAGTACTCAGTCCTCTAACTCATTTGACAGAAAGTGGTAATAGGAGACATATAAGGTCCTGTGGTGTTAAAAAGTTGAAACATATTTTGCGAAAAGTGATGGTTATCAGAGTCTTTCACCTCTGAATATTTTTATTCTTGTTCTGTTAGAAGGGTACTCTTAAAAATAAACTTTTATAAAAATACCATTTATACAATTTGAATGCACTTTTATAATATAGATGCAACTATAGATAAAATACATTTTTCTTTAAAAAGGTAACCTCTTTACAGAATTAATATTGATGAAAATTTTTTTCACATCTAAGCATTTCTTCTCCATTTTGGCTGTATTTATCTTATAATAGATAATTCAAAATAAGTACTATTAAATAACTTCCTTTATAAGGTACTAAAATTGCAAAAGTCAATATTTTCAGGACACTTTTCTTCCCCTTGTTTTCCCTGCCTTCAAAGTACACACTGACAAAATCAAAATCAATTTTATGAAGTGTTCTGATCTTGACCAAATTGCACTGTTCTGCAGAAAAGAGTCTAACTCAATTTTTGTCTAAACTTCTCTAGGTACAATGTGGAACTTGCATCATCAGCCACAAATTATGAATTCTTTCTGATAGATCTTTAGAAATAATATAGCAGATTTAATCTGCAGATTAATGCAGATTCCTGCTACCAGGAGACCCATACTAACTGTTTCATAAACACAAGTTATTTAAATTAATATGATGATAAAAGGTAAAATATAATTTTAATGAAACAATTACATTACTATAATCCTTTCAAGGACAATGCTAATGAAATTCAAAAGTGCCCTGTACAGGAAAGTACATACAAATAGACACTTATATATAGGTCTGGTTAAAATGCTAGGGGATTTTAGTATTTAAGTTGCATCATTAAGGAAGCAAAATCTTATGGGTTTTATTCCCTAAATTTGCTTTAATTACTCTTCAGAGAACAGTTGAACTTCTTGAAATTTGATATGAGGAATAAAGAAAAGGACACAATGGTTGATAACCCTTCGAAGAAGACAAACAGAATACTTAGAAAGTAATCTTTAAAAGTTCATCTCAATTTTAATTTCTACAGCAAAACAAACCATATCATATCCATTTTTTTTCAATCTGTTAATTAAAGACTGAAACAGGTAGAGATACTGTTGCTATACCACTAGACTTGCCTATGCTAGCACCAGTCCTATGAGATGAGCCTTCTAAAAATTCTGACTTTAGTGCCATTTGGATTCATTAAGGGCTAAGAGCACTCATCTTTCTGCTTCTGCCTGTGATGTTAGCAAATGCATTGGCAATGATCACAGCTACTCAGCATTGTTCACTTTCATAGGCACGCATGCCAGGCACTGAACATCTATTTCATATTCTGAGTTGTACAGATGTAAAATGTATAGGTTTTGTCTTGCTGGTTTTGTACTCTGTTGTTCTGCTATCCTGCAGTTTATTTTAACTGCTTCATAATTTATTAATGCCATTTTTCTCTAATCCTCCTTCAGCAAGCACAGCAGAGTAGTCTTAATTCAAGCAAAAGTCACAGGATTCTTGTTAAACTCCACACCTACACAAAAATAAGATTTTAAAACCTCATGATAGTATTAGATTTAGACTTGAGCATTTGGTGCTCATTATTTAATACTTACTGAGGCAAAAGTAAGATTTCAAAGCAAAATGAACTCCGGGAATCTAATAATTACCTTACTTCTGGTATGACTGTGGAAAGACATTACACACCAGCCTATCATACTTCTTTGTTACACCAATCTACACCTACTGAAATTCATATACATTTTTGGTTCACAGTAAAATTCTTCAGCAGATGCATTGAAAAAGAACAGATGTGTTCACCGAACAAATTTTCCATGCTCCATTTTCCATTATATACAGTTTTTTGTTTATGGAAGTAGGAAGAATAATTCAGGAAATGGATGGGAAAGGACCTGACTATCGATACAAATCGTGTCTGTTTAAACATTTTAAGATATTTTCTTGGGTTAATTTCTGCATCTATAAATTCTATATCCTTCTTCAAAAAGTACTGTGCTTTAGACTCTCCAGTCCCCTTCAAGAGTCAAAACTTACTGTTGGGCTCAGAAATCTCATTCCTGTACGCCTGCAACTACCAACAGGAAAGAGACAACCTTCCCTACAGACACTGCCTATGGAAATCTTGCATATAGCCAGATGAACCTAAGTGAACTTGACTTTTACTAGTTTTAAGTCTATTTTTTAACCCTAAAAATTATTTCTAAAAATACATTTTTTTCTTGTTTTTAATATGCATGAGAAGTCAAGAACTAAATTTTAAAGCTTTTGAGTGAAACTTCTGAATGTTAGCTTTTTTCTGGTGAAATAGTTTAGTTCACAGGAAAAATAAAGGTATGTCATTTTGTTTATTTTTAGAGGATATCTCTTTCATAGAGAAAACATGAAACAAGAATATCGGCTAGAAACTCCAAAGAAAGCCTTCCACTCTGCCATTTATTGAGAAATTCTACCTTCTGCATCCATTTTAAAATGTTGTTTGTTAAAAAGACTAGGCTTAATTTAATATCCCCTACAGTTTCCTGCAGTCACATTCATTATAATCTTCAATGTTTTGTGATTGATGCTATAAGGCACAATAGGCTGGAATAATCAAAGAGATAAGAAGTAGATTTTCACTACTTGAATATTGATTAATAACTGAAACTCCTATTCATTGACATTCAAAAACAGATAAAGAACCACCAGGAAATCCATAGCAAAGGACAACTGGAACCCAATTTCTGCCTTTAAATTAATATTGGGAATAACCTTTTCTAGATAACAGCAGAGTTTAATATTTATGCAGTCCTGTTCATTTAATAACAGACTACATCAACAATATATCAAAATAACAATTAGGGATTGTACTTGTTTTTGCATTTTAATAACTAGAATCATCACTTGTATCATCATGGCCAGTTTGCAAGTGATGAGCAATCTCGGTGCAGTGCTTCCTACAACTTCTCTGTTGATGGAGAAGATGGCACAACTTTCTATCTTCTTCAAGAAACATCTTAGAAGATACTCAAAAGGTCTCTCAAACTGGGTAAACCAGGAAATAAATAATTAAAATATACACAGAATCACAGAATATTATGAGTTGGAAGGGACCCACAAAGATCATCTAGTCCAACTCACCATCTAACGCCCGTACCATCTAACGTCCATACAGAGATCGAACGCACACCCCAGAGTGGTGAACATAAACCTAGTTCCCTCACAGGCGCACAGGCCAGGAGGGACCCACAGGACCATCCAGTCCAACACCCCCAGCTAGACCACATCTCTAAGCTCCTCATCCAGTCTTCTCTTAAACACCTCCAGAGACGGCAACTCCACCACCTCCCTGGGCAGTCCATTCCAGTGAGCGATCACTCTCTGTGAAAAACCTCTTCCTAATATTCAGTCTAAACCNCAAATTAAATATAATATCCAAATTCCTAATTCAAGCACACGCATTTTGAAAGCATAAGAAGATCACAGTGTATCCTTCGGATATTCCTTTCACAGAATCACAGAATATTCTGAGTTGGAAGGGACCCACAAGGATCATCGAGTCCAACTCTTAACACTGTCTCCCTGGCGGGAATTGAACCCAGGTCTCCCACACGCCAGGTGGGGACACTTACCACTGTACTAACACTCTCATTATTATTGATGCAAGCCCGGCCTCTTCTTAACCTTGTAAATGTTTGCTTTTCTACTAACAGGTATACATACATATACAAAGCTCTCAGTTCTAAATTATTTTCCTTGTCTGCTTAACTCTTTTCAAAGTCATTCTCTGGCTACACAGCAGACTGCCACAAAAAATCTGTTCTGACTGGATTGGGCACGTGTCTCCCACGAGTAAGAAAACAGTCTGATACCATCTGTAGCTCTAAATAAGTTCCAGGAAATCTTTCTGAGCACTGCAAGTAATTTGTAAATGGTCATATTTTTAAGAATGGTCTTTAGACAAAATTTTTTCAAAGTCAGCACTGTCCAGGCTGTAATTCTAATATGTGAGAACTTCTATGAGAGAGAGAAAGCAATCATGAGCACATTCAGTTTCGAAATATGAAATACAGTCACGGGCCAGGAACTTGCACCTTATTTTCCTTAATTCCAGGACAAATCCTTAAGCATTTGGATATTACTAATGCCAAGCAGAGTGTATATGAAGTTATCTTTTGGTATCCATTTACTCTTACTAATATTTAACTATGTAGCTAGTATAGAAACTCAACAGGAGAAAAGTCCAATGTGAGAATCCACTGATCTGATAGCGTAGGGGAAAAAATGGGATTATATCTTTCCTGCACAAGTCAGACAGTTTAAGGTTTACAAAAATATTCTTTTTGGAATATAATATATATATGCTATCATTAGGCTGATAGTTATTCTTGTCGTTGGTGCTTCATACTGGTATATTTCTACTGTGTCTACACAGAGGACTAAAACCAAAAGTAGATCACATTCAGTGTGCCGGGATCACTGGATATGAACCCAGCTCGCAGAGTATTCCCATCTATTTGCATTCTACACTGTTTGCATCAACTGTTAGATATGTCCCAATTTGAGCTTTTCCCATTCCATGGACAGGTTTGGGTAGTAAGTGGATATATAGGGGAAGGTTTTGTGAGAAGCTATTAGATACTTCCCCCACATCCGGCAGAGCCAATGCCAGCCGGTGCTGTGATGGACCCAACGCTGACCAAGGTCGGGACATTCAGGAGTGATAACAACACCTCTGAGATAACATATTTCAAAAGGGGAAAAAAAAAATTAGTGTGCAGATGAAGATGGCCGCTAGACAAGAGCAGACTGAGAACATGTGAACAGCAATGCAGACACTAAAGTCAGTGGACAAGGAGGAGCAGAAGGTGCTCCAGGCACCAGAGCTGAGGCAACCCTGCAGCCTGTGATGAAGGCCACAGTGGAGCAGCTGTGCCCCTGAAACCCATGGAGGACCACAGGGGTGCAGAGATTCACCTGCATCTCATGGAGAAGACCCATCCCACAGCAGGTGGATAAATGTTGAAGAAGTTCATGAAGGACTGTCTTCTCTGGGATTGACCTAATGAAAAGCAGGAGAAGGATTCCTCTCCCTGGGCAGTCACAGAAAAAACTGATCATAACTTTCATTCATCCTTCTCCCTGCTTCTCCGGGGCAGAGGAAGTATAACTTGGAAGGACTGGGGTGGAGGGAAGGTGTCTTTAATATTTATTTTACTTCTCATTCTCAAGACCTGATTGTGTCAGTAATAAATTTAACTAATATCCCAGCTTTGAGTCTGTTTTGCCAATGATGGTGATCAGTAAGACAGATCTGGTTCTTATCTCAAGCCATAAACCCATCCCTTTATTTTCTCTCCTCTGTCCTGCTGAAGAGGGAAATAGAGGCTTTAGTGGGTACCTGGTGTCCAGCCAGCATCAAACCATTACAGATAATCATACATTCAGGAATAAAAAGTTTTGTCAGAGAAGAAATGCAACCATCTCTTCAAAATGAGCAGTTATTTTCTGTTCATTTTCTGTTCTGTCTTAAGAATACCAACTTAGCCTTAGGATTAGGAAAAATGTTTTAAAAACCTCACTGTGATACATATGAGTGCCCTTTATCAAACACTTCAGATGCTTTTTCTGAAGATCAATATTATATTTTTAATTTTTGAATGTATTTTATCCTTTTCTGTTTCATCTGATTTGCTGTTCATAAAAAGGTATACAAATACTCCATGCTGTACATCTTTGGCAGTTCTTTTCATGTTTCTGTTTTGTAGCATTGGGGAGTTAGAAAAATGAGAGAGAGCACAGCCTAAAATACATATTTTTTTAGGCTGGGATTGTCTGGAACCTCTAGTGATAAACTGTGTTTGGATTGCATTCTCATCTAACTGGCACCTTCCATGAAAAAATGCAAGTAACATGCTTTGAAATTTACATTACTGCAAGGCATTCTGAAAGGAATAAATAATCAGTAGGATCTGAGAAGACTAATCTGTCAATTTTGGAAGGCATCGAGGAATTACTATATGCTGTTCAGTTCAATAAAGGTTTTACAAACAGGTTAACTTGTAGGTAAATATTTTTGAATTTTTAAATATTTTAAATTAGATTTTTTAGGAATCCAAGTATCCGTTCTATGGCAATTTCCCAAAGTTCATAAAATATTAATTTTCTTTCACTCTCCACTGAGTTCTGTCTGGCCCAAGGAATCTTCTCTCATTCTACTCATACATGTCTATTGTTAAAAAGTTTAAGATTTTGAGGAAATTTGACAGAAAAAAATTGAAAAGAAGCCTTTTACTTTAACCTGAAGAAAATTACTTAATTTCCATCAAAACAGTTCTTTTTGTTACTGTGGAATATTTGAGGATGATTATGTTTCATAGACATTCTATCACCATTTCCAACTGAATATATACTGCCTCAGAATTTAAAGCATAATAAATGGCCAATGCACTTTGGGAAATACAGTTTGGTCTATAGTAAGAGACATTAAGGACCCAGAATTAAAAGTCTCATAAGGCATATCAATGGCCTTGCAAATACAGACAATTTCCAAGCATTTAAGTTTGAAAATATTTTTGTTCTATGCAGTGGTATTCTGTATTGCCCTTAAATCTAGGTAAAAACATATATGGAAATATCATAATTTAGTTCCATACACAAGTCTGCTTTGTTTGAGTGACTAACCCTTAGTTTTCTTTTTTTCTGATATGACTATGCCTGTTAACTAATCTGAATTAGATTCAGATTCATAAATTTATAGGAATGTATGGAACAGCTACAATACACAGAGGTAAAAAAAAATTAGTATTGATGTAAATGGGCATGTTTCTTTTAGCAGATCCTGTGGGTCCCTTCCAGCTCAGAATAATCTGTGAACCAGTGTGAACCTGTGAATGTGTTTACTCTGATAACTGCAGAATTTTATCTTGTGTCACCATAACACCAAAGGCTACCTTTAAGGACTGACATATTAACTCTCACACATTATCTTTTTCTCCTTGATTCTGTTTCATTTTTCTGCACATTTTCTTTCTCTATGCAAACAAATTCTGCACTTATATTTATACTATTTTTTTCCTCTGCCTTTCCAAAATTCCTATTACAGTGCCTTCTCTTATAACTCATTCCATACTTATTGCTCTGTTATGTCGCTCTATATTTCAGTTAGTCTTTGCCAGCTCCAAGTGCAGGCATCATTTTTCCAACTCGGTTCCAGCTGAAAAGTGATTGATCAACATCCAGAATTTGAGATGAAAGTACTAGAATATGTCAATATACTTCCAGTGGAGACACTAACAACAGTGAATGTGTGAACATCCTGATTTATTCGAAGAGGTAGCTTGATTCTTTGAACAACATTTCATTAGTCTGCAGAACTAAAAATATCCACTTTAGTACAATAGAGAGTGTCTCCACTCTGATGCAGGAGACTGGGGTTTGATTCCCACCAGGGAGACAGTGGTGCCATTTAAGAGCTAGACTCACAGGTTCAGAGGTTATTCTGAGTTGGAAGGGACTCACAGTATCATCTAGTCCAATTCCCTCATCCAGTCTTTTCTTAAACACCTCCAGGGATAGTGACTCTGCTACCTCCCTGGGCAGACCATTCCAATGAGAGATCACTCTCTCTGTGAAAAACCTCTTCCTAACATCCAGCCTAAACCTCCCCTGGCATAGCTGAGGACCACGTCCTCTTGTTATGGTGTTGTCAGCCTGAGAGAATTGATTCAGACCCATCTGACTGCAACCTCCCTTCAGGTAGACATAAACAGCAATGAGGTCACCTCTGAGCATCTTCTTCTCCAGGCTGAACAATCCCAGTTCCCGTAGTCACTCCACACAGGGCTTGTTCTCTTGTCCCTTCACCATCCTTGTCACCCTTCTCTGGACCCTCTTAAGCAGTTCAACATCCTTCTTAAACTGGGGAGACCAGAACTGCACACAGTACTCAAGATGTGCTCTGACCAGCGCTGAGTACAGGGGAAGAATAACTTCCCTCGTCCGACTGACCACACTGTACCTAATACAGGCCAGGATAGCATTGGCCCTCTTAGCCACCTGGACAAACTGTTGGCTCATATTAAGTTTCCTGTCAACCATTACTCCTAAATCCCTCTCCATTTCACCACTCTTCAGCCACTCATCCACCAGCCGATAGTGATGCATGGGATTGGTATGCCCAAAGTGAAAGACCTGACATTTGGACTTGTTAAATCTCGCGTTATTGGAATCTGCCCATTTTTTTAGCCTATCAGGATCCCTCTGAAGAGCCCTCCTACTATCTGGCAGTTCACCATTTGCCCCCACCTTGGTATCATCTACAAACTTGCTAATGATGGACTCAATTCCCTCATCCATATCGTCAGTAAAGATATTGAACTGTGCCAGGCCTAACATTGACCCCTGTGGGACACCATTAGTGACTGACTGCCAGCTGAATGTGACACCATTCACCAACACTCTCTGAGCCCATCCATCCAACCAATTCCTAATCCAACATAAAATGCTCCTATCCAGTCCATGCCCTAAGTGTTTCTTCTGAAACTTGTCATGGGAAACCATGTCAAAGGCTTTGCAAAGATCCAAGTACACAACATCCACGGCCTTTTTTTCATCAACTGGGTGAGTCACTAAATCATAAAAGGATCTTTGTGGTTCCCTTCCAACTCAGAATATTCTGTGAATCTGTGATTAATCTCTACAATGTGCTCTTACAACATTCAGATTTAATGGGTTCTGCTTTTGCAAACAGATAGAAAACTAAGAAGAGACATGGAACTGAATTACTGTAGATCATATTTTTTGGATATTGCAGGTGACTATCATAAGAATGCGAATGGCTCTTAGTTACTTCAACAATTACTTAGTTACTTCAGCAGAATTCAACATTACTTAAGTTCAAAAGAGTTGCTTCAGATTCTCTTTTAATTGTTTAAAATTTTACTCATTGTTTCGATCTCAATAATGATTATTATCAAGATCATTTTCTTTAAGAAATGTGCAAGTTTGTATAGTGCAACAGAACCAAATAAACTGTGTTGAATACTTAAAGCATCCAAATAATAAAATCCTGACAATACTCTCACTAAAAAGTAAATTCTCAAGGATAATAAACTTCTTGTCATATTTTTGATGAAAGAGTATGAAAAATGTGGTGTTCAAGAAATGAATCTCTCAAGTCCTTTCACTTTTTTAATTTTACAAAGTGCTGGTGGCAGAATCCATAAATCTATAGGAATGTATGGGACAGCTCCCATACACAATGGTCCAAAAAAAAAAAAATTGTATTGATGTAAATGGACACATCTCTATTGGCATATAAGGAATATATTTATTCTGAAAATTGCAGAATTTTATCTTGTGTCACCATACCACCTTTAAGGTATGATATATTAATTTTTCACCTGTCATGAATATTTACTGATTTCCTGGAAGTCACAATGGCCAGATGTGATTCCATAAATCATTCTTTCCAATGGGTCCATTTTCTTTTGCATCATTGATAAAGTAACAAAAGCAATTAGTATGAGAAAAACTTAGACAGCATAAGAGACTGCAATAGCCTTTTACATTCAACACATTTACTTAAAAACCAAGGTAGGATCTGAATATTCTGAAAGGTTATTAACTCTAGAAGGGGCATTGAAATATTATTGTCTGTGATCCTACATATGCCTTCCCAGGTAAACACTCAGCAAGCAACCATGGTGTGGTTGATAACCTAATTACATTCTGCGCCTGAAATTCTTGATTTCAAGAGAGAAAGAAATAGACTTCGGGAGCAGGAAAGTTTCAATTTTCATCTAGGCTGATGACTCAAAAATTTTGAAATAAAATTATCCTAGAGAAGACAAATCGTGTGGAAAAGAACTCCATAGCAGAGCAAATAAAAAATCTCTTAAAGTATGCAATATATACAGGGAAATGATAAGAAAATAAACCAGAATCCAAACTGCTCATCAAAGTAATTCCTCCGCTCCACTCATTCAAGAAATATATACATTAACTGAGAGTGTGCAAAATAAGAGTGAGGTAGAAATTACAATGTAATGTAAGCAGGAAAGATGATCTGAGTAATTACANTAGGAAAAAAAATGGAAAAATAAAACTAGTCACAGGCAAAAAAGCAAGGCAAGCTACAAGTAAAGAATATAAAGGATTTATTTATTAACTAACAAGATCAGAACTTATGTGAGAAGCATCATTTAAAAGGCAACCTTTTCCCTCTACCCCTCCTTCTCTTACAATAGGTCTCATATTCCCTTTTTTTCACCAGGAGACCATGGAGGACAGGGGTAGTGATAAGCCAGGCAAGCTGGTATTTCTGACCAGATCCAGGGTAGAAACCATCTCTCTGCCCTTTCATAAAGTTCTCTCTCTCTCTCTCTCACGAGAGGAAAAGTCTTTCATGACCCTTTCCCAAGTGAGATATCGACCCAGGGACAACAGTTCCTCCATTCTCTGTTGTCAGAGAGTCATAGCACAGAATGCAGTGTTTTAAGTGCTACTCTGCTCCTTCATATATGAGCCCATCCCAAAGTACATAGTTCAGATCCTACCGCAATGAATTTTGTCACAAAGGTCTGTCCAAAGGATCTCTGCCGAGCTCTCAGCTCCAATTGCCAAGTGTTTCTGGGCTCCCCAAACATCCACAGCTTTTGCAGCATAATTCTCCATCTTCAGATGTGCCTCAGATGGATCCTGCATCACTGGTTCTTCTCTTTCTACTCCATAGGCTTACACCATGGTCCATCCATTCCACTAGCAGCAGCGGGATGCCTGCAAGAACATTCCTACCTCCTCTCTAGTAGATCTGGAGGGGCCTTCATACCTTTCAGCCTCTCCTCATGAGTTCTGTTCTGGCACATTACATCTTACTACTAAATTTTTTTCTTCTCTCCCAAATATGTTTATTCACAGAGGCATTCTTATCTCTGCAACCTTGAATCACTGGGAGCGACTGAGGCCCAGGCAAGAGCTGAGCTGTTAACCCCCTCGGAGCCAGAGCAGCAAAAAACCTAAACCAGGACACAATCCCATACATCACTATCAGCCAGGGGACAAGTGGCTGGAGAGTGACGAAATGGAGATGGATTTAGGAGTAATGATTGACAGAAAACTTAATATAAGCCAGCAGTATGAGCATTTTAACCCAGGTGGTTAAGAGGGCCTGTATCCTGGCCTGTATTAGGAACAGTGTGGTCAGTTGGACTAGGGAAATTATTCTTCCTCTGTACTCAGCGCTAGTCAGACCACATCTTGAGTACTGTGTTCACTTCTGGGCTCCCCAGTTTAAGAAGGATGTTGAACTGCTTAAGAGGGTCCAGAGAAGGGTGACAAGGATGGTGGAAGGACAAGAGAATAAGCCCTTTGTGGAGTGACTGCGGGAGATGGGGTTGTTCAGTATGGAGAAGAGGAGGCTCAGAGGTGACCTGATTGCTGTTTACATCTACCTGAAGGGAGGTTGCAGTCAGATGGGTGTTAATCTCCTCTCAGCCTGACGACACCAGAACAAGAGGACATGGCCTCAAGCTACACCAGGGGACGTTTAGACTGTATATTAGGAGGAGATTTTTCACAGGGAGAGTGATCTCTCATTGGAATGGTCTGCCCAGGGAGGAGGTGGAGTCACCATCCCTGGAGATGTTTCAGACTGGATGAGGAAATCAGTGACATGGCCTAGATGATGGGAAGCTCAGGTGGATGGAGCATGGTGCCCATGTCTCCAGGGTTGTGGGTTCAATCCCTGGGTGGGTGTTCGCTTGGGAGTTGGACTAGATGATCCTTGTGAGTCCCTTACAACTCAGAATAATCTGTGAACCTGTAATCAGCTGAATGACCAGAGCAGGTACAGTTTTACAAAGAACATAATAAAAGGGGATGCAGAACAGTGGCACAGGAGTTAATTCCCAAGTTAACTTCTGTGTGTGTAGTCTCATTCATCACAGAATCACACAGAATCACAGNCCCACAGACCATTAATTACACTGATTGATAATTAATTTTGCCAATAACTAATTACTCAAATAATTAGTGACCCTGATAAAGAAGAAATTCTGATAGAAATATTTTTTCCTCAGAAAAATTATTTATGTTAAAACAATTTCCAGCATTTTTTTTTCCAAATTTAGAGGTATATATACAGGAATGCAGTCTATTATGTGTAATTTCATTGTTCCTTTGCAGAAGTGATGTTAAAGTAAAATATCAATCAATGACAAAGGGTTCTGTTTATTTATATTATTCTACTTATGTGTCTTACCTATGTTTTTCTTACTAAAAAAAATCAATCTATTTCTGGTGCTGGACCACTGTAGACTTCCCCCTGACTTCAGTAATGCTCTAAACAGGAACAACTACTTCTACAAGGGGTTTAAAGTACTCTATGTCTATAAGAAATTCCTGACCTGACTAAGGGCATTGTTAGTGTTCCTTGAGTAAAAACACCACAAAACTTAAACCAATCTATGGTGATCAACTTGAATGACTGAAAAAAAGAGAATGTTTGATTTCCCCTAAGTACGGCCCAAGTGTATGTTTTTGTATTTTAAAAAAAAAGCATTTAAGAATATAAAAGTGCATTTATAGCACAGAACATTTAGGGGGTTGCTATCTGAACAAATTTAACAAGCAAGGGCTAATGTATCTTTGGGTCAGAAATGACATCTCATGCCTTTTAAGACATGCTGAGGGGACACAGTGGATGAGGTGGTAGAGAAAGATTTGAAGGGAGTGTGTTCCACAAAATTTCAGAGTAGAAGGTCAAGTGACCAGTAAACACAGGACATAATATCTTTGCATGTCCTCTTGAAAACCACCCCTATGTATATGCCACAGGAATACACATTGACTATACTATTGTAGTGTAAAATATTTGGATCATTAAATTTGTTCTGAGTCCTTGTAAGTTGTCTTTTAAGTTCTGACTCTTGTAAATTCTGACTTACAAGAACACACAAAGAGAACTACCATTGTTATTTAAGCAATTCTGTGAATTCTCTTTCAGTAAAACAGGGTTCATGAGGCCTCTCTGTGTGTGCCCTGGTTTTGGGCACGGAGCTCTGCATAAAATGGTTCCCACGGAACCTGGCCACAAGTTGCTGCTCTTTGAACATGCAATTTGGTACAGCAGATCTTGCAACTGAACTTTAATTGTTTGATAGAATATATAAAATTATTTTAAGAGTGATCAGGCCAGATACAATTAAGGCAATCACATTCCTGGCAGTGCCCACCTGTCATCAGTACAATTATTCTGCCAACATATCTTCCAACTGTTAATGGCACTCCAAAATTCACACTCACAGCCCAACTCAGACATGCCTGTGCTTCTACATGATAAAAATTCAGAAATTAAATGCATGTCTGTCTCTTCCTCTCCTTTTTTTATCTCTCTCTCATTTATCTCCATTTTGAGAGGCAATAATGAGATGAATTAAGTGGTGATGCCCTTTCATTTTTCCTCATTAAGGTTGCTGGCTATTTCAGCCTTACCCCTGTTGAAGAATTACATCAAGGATGCAGCCATTTTACAATTCCTTTTCATTAAACTGGAGGAAGTAAAAGTATGTAAAAATCACATTGTCCCTGTTGTGTGAGCAGTCTGGAGGAAGAATTTAATGGTTATAAATGGCCTGTCTCTCATAAAAATATCTCATATGTGCAAAGATAAATAGAGCTTTATAACATTTTATATGTTTTGCTTTTGTTCGTTTCTTAGAATGATGTCTAAAACAGCTGCTTGACCAGACTTACTGCAGCTGATGAAAATGTCTTTGTTTTCTCAGTTTTAAAATATGATGAGAGGTTTTACTTATGCAGCACAAGGGAGAATAAGAAACCCAACTATATCTCTACACTTCTCACATTTGAATTCCTTTTCTAACACTTTTTTTTCATAAGCAGCATCTGACTCACTCCTACTTCTGTTACATTTCTGCTGACACCACAGTTAGACACGAGTATTCAAAGTGAAGTATTTTCCTGCTACAAAGAAAATATTTCATCAAAATAGATATTTTGGAATAATATCTGTTTGGAGAATTTTTTTTCTACAAAGCTGTTGAAAAATAACATTTCAGCTTTTCAGATTCAAGCCAGTGGTTTTATTCAATATTTCCTTTAATAATTTTGAGTGTTCTGCAGTAAAGTGTTTAAATTATTAAAAATTGAAAAATAATACAGTTTAATGCATATTTTTTTTTAACAGTTGTTCAGTTTCCATGTTCTGGTGTTTCCTATGGAAATTCCAGTCCACATTCATTAATAAAAATAATTTTAAAATAGTTGGAACAAACTATGTTCTGAGACAACTTAAAACTTCAGTACATTCTTCTCACAATCAGAAGCAGTACAGTCATGAATCATATTCCATTGGGGAAAAAAGATCTGATTTTTAATATGAACTTTAAACTAGAGCATCTCATCATTCTGCCAGCTTGAAAAGAAGTTGTCTTTATTCTTTCTCACAGAGAATTATTTTTGTGTTGCTGTTCTAACACAATGAGAAAGTAATATTTTCTGCAACTATTCATTCTGAACTCTTTAAACAGCAGTACAAAATGAAGAATATAACAGAATTTAACACCTATCATAATTAATCCAGCTGAATGGCATTGCATTTATTTGAGTTTAAAGTGCCTTGTCTCCCCTGCAGGGTTTTTTTTCAAATATAAACAAAAAGGGGAGGAAGAGATAAAATTAAAAACAATAAAAGATCCTTCCTCCATCCAAATATATATCATGATCTTACTCATTTTATGAGTTTTAGCAGACACTAAGTCACAGAGCTGGAAGTGAGAACTGCTTCAGTTGTCTTCTCTGGCCAGTTGGGAAGTGGAGTTGTCTCCGGCTACCTTTAAGAGAAGAGATTTTCTTAGCATGAAATTCCCTCTCTCCTTTGCTCATCAGTCACTATTATCTGTGATACTAATTAGATATGACCATTCACAGCCTTACAGGTTGTGGCATACGTCTTTATTATGCTACACAAACAACAGATTTCCTGTTCACACAGGTTCACAGGTTATTCTGAGTTGGAAGGGACCCACAGGATCATCTAGTCCAACTCCCAAGCGAACACCCATTCAGGCCCACCAGCATGGAACCACATTAGTGTCACGTGTGTTGTTGTCATTGGCAAGAAGGAGTTGAACAATAATGTAAACCTCCATCCAAATGTATGCTGGAGTTCTGCAAAGCTTATGCCAGTAAATCCTGCTATGCTCACCTAAACATGAGTCAGTGACACTGTTGAGATGTGAATGCAGATTAAAATTCCACTTTCCTGAGAAACATTTTGGAGACTGCATGCTCTCACATTTTTAGGAGTTACTGCTAACCTTATCCTCACCTCCACAATAAGTAGAGGACATCTCTCATTTGAGTTTAAAGTACAGTGATCTTTCGCATAGTCACGGTCCATAATTTGTGGGATCCCATACTCGCTGTTGATTTTCCAGCGAGTTGCGGGACCTGGAGAGTGCGCAGAACCTACCACGACCTCAGTCTGATTGGCCCCCAGCCCCACCACTCACGGCGCCAGCCCCAGCCCCCCGCCACTCACGGCGCTGGCCCCAGTCCCGGCCCCTCGCACGGCAAGCACACCCAGCCCCAGGCCTGGGCTGCCACGCTGGCACAGCAAGCACAGCAAGCACAGCCAGACATCTGAAACAAGCACCGCTCTCAGGACCATCCTCCAGACCTTATATGGGGAGGGGGCATGGCTACAGGCATGGCATACTCGACTACATAGTGGGTTTGCTATCTTTGTGGATTTCACGACTCGCATTAGGCAGGCCAGAACCAACAGTGCGTGAGTAATGGGGCATCACTGTATTGTGTTTGAAAAATACTGTTAATTTTTTTTACTGTGAGATTCATAGAGATTATCCTCCCTTCCAGAATCTAACAGAAGTAAGAGAAATTAGAAAAGCAGTTCTGTTGCAAAGGAAAAGGAATAAATCTAACCATTATTACTTTTCATTAATCTATACCATGATAATAAATTACAGGACTGTTAAATACAGTTTGTCACTATAATCCATTCTTTCATACCAAGCATTATTTGCATATTTTGATTTCTCATTTATAACCATCTATGCTCATTCTTCACTTTTATTGGAAGAGTATTTCATTTGAAAGTCTATAACATGGACAAGAATCTAGTTTGAAGTACAGACATACTTAAGCTTTATAAATAACGGCTAGAGCTGTAAAAAGAAACATCCAACATTTTCTTTTTCTCTGTGGATGTACCCTAGAAAAATGCAAGGAATTCACATACATCAGAGTAATAAACATAATCATTTTCTCTGAAACTAAAAGATTGTTAATGTCATTATAAGACAAGTAAGACTGAGAACAATTTTACAAATGGTTGACTTTTTTAAGTTTCTTTTTTACAATGCTAAATCTAGGCAGCAATATTAGTCATTAGCATTGGTCACAATCACACAGAAACATAGACCCATAACTTTCTAAGTCTAAAATAAGATAACTCCCTGCTCTTCAGAGTTAAATATAGCAGGATAAATAATAGAGCAGTTAAATCCAGGATGCATAAAGGTTTCTCAGGCATCTGTGTTTCCAATATCAAAAAGAATGAAAAAGCTCTATAATCAAACACCAAAAAATTACCACCATGAACAAAAAAAAACCCCCATCAAAAACTTAAACTGCAGTATTTATAACCAATAACAATTACCTGAATCTTGAAAAAGCTGGGGTCTTCATCCTCCAAAACACAGCTAAGTGTATGAAGCTTTTCTTTCCTTAACTTGCCTGCAAAACCACTTTTAGACCATGCACTTCAAAACAAGGGCTCCTCAAAACAGTAGAGTTGGGTAACACTCTGAAACCTTATATGCCAGGTGATCATCCCATAATGTCAGACTTACATCTTCCAGATTTAAGCAGAATACGTAACTCTGATGCCTGATGTGGTTTTTTGGGAAAGTTCTTCTCAAGTCCATGTTTGTTGACAATTTTTATAAACGATGGAGCTCAACCTAGCTGTTTTTGTCAACAACAATAAGAAAAGTTTCTGTAAGTACATTAACAGTAAAAAGAGAGGCAGCAACAACCTCCATTCCCCATTGGATGCAGAGGATAATATAGTTACCAAAGATGAGGAGCAGGCAGAAATACTTAATGCATACTTTGCCTCTGTTTTTAATAGCAAAACAAACTGCCCGCAGGACAACTGGGCCAGCAGGGACATGGAAGGAGCTGGGGTGCAGTATAATCACAGAATCACAGAATCACACAATACTATGAGTTGGAAGGGACCCACAAGGATCATCTAGTCCAACTCACCATCTAACACCCATGCAGAGACTGAGAGCACATCCCAGAGCAATAACACAAACACAAACCTAGTTCCCTCACAGTCTAGCAGGCCACTCCAAGCCGGAAGGGACCCAG
>WEKX01014310.1:2189-47402 GCA_013390025.1 Pitta sordida
CTGCTTGTAAGAGGAACTTCTTTTTTGATAACACACACATTTCCCTCCCTGCTTATTAACATCAAGAAAGAGCAAAAGAGAGAACAGGGCACTAAGAAGCAGGTTCATATGAGTTCTGACACTGAGACAAAACTATTGTTAAACCAAATTCTAGGTCACTGCAGTTAAAAATGGTGCAACAACAAAAATAATCTGATAAAGAGTCACCTTGCCATAAGAAAAACAAATAAGAATAAATAAAAAAATTGTGGTATCTGAAATAAATTATGAAAGGTTCTATAACAGCACTGGGGAATAGTTGAAATGTTTTATTTGATGAGAAAAAATTCTTTCAGGCTTGTAATGTACCCCATTAACTAATGCCACAAAAGCACAGTACCACTCAGAGAAACCCATTAAATTCTCCCCTCTTCTGAAAAAAAGTGAAAAAAAAAAAATTTATTCAGGAGTTCTGGAGATACTACTTATGTTTTATACTCCAAGGCTGAAATTTGATTTATTTTTAAATTTTTCAATAAAATTCAGGGTTTTATCCCCTAGAGTACCCAAATCCATTTTTGCAGTGTTTTCTCACTCAATTTTCTCCCATCTTCTATTCATATGCTGGATTATTCTCATTTGAGAGTGACATCTTGCACTTGTTCCTAACAAATGGTGTATTTTCTTCTGAGAGTCCTCTCTCTCCTGTATTAAGATAATTTTGAGTTTTATTTGCATATCCTAGTGTTAGTTACAATCTCTTTGACCTCAGTTACTGCCAGATTTAATACATCTACTCTTTAATCTAATATTTATTCATAAAAACACTGATGAGTACCACACCAGACATATCTTGGCAGGAACTAGCTTGGTACAACCTAATGCTCTGCATATGAACTGTTCTTTATACTCAGCTTTCAAACATCTTTGCACCTCTGCTACACTAATATTATGCAAATGATGTTTCCATAACAAACATTTAAGAATGTTGCATGAGAGAAAACAAACAGAAACCAGTCCAGAAAGTGAAGCTCTATGGCTGTGGGATCATCTGAGAACAGTAGCATGGCTGTTTTCCCTCTTCACATCAAATCTGTAAAAAGGAAATGAGGTTGCTTTGATACAAACCACACTAGCAGTTATTCACCATTTTGTTGCTCGACACCTACAAACTGATTATTCTTTTGCAATACTTTTCTATAAAATTAATAAATGAATGACTGGTTGGACTAGGTGATCTTCAAGGTCTTTTCTGACCTTATCTACACTGTGATACTGTGAACCTGTGACTGACCTCCATCTTTATAGTTCTTCTTTGTCTTCTTTTTAAACATGGACATTCTGTTTAGGTTTTTTTTCCAGGCTTACAGGATTTAGCAAAACTCCATGGACTACGCAAACTAACTGCTCAGAACTCTGAAATTCCATCACCATGGGATTGCTGTCTCAAAAAAGTAAAAAAGCTCATATAAGTCAAATCAAACTTCAGACAGACACACACAATGAATACAGAGCATTGCCTTCAGCTAGAGGAAAGAAAGAGAAAAAAAAAAGAGCTTTTAATCAGGTTCAGACATTTAGGTCATACATTGGAGAACATTTCAAGTATATCCCTTTGACAAGTTATATGTACTTCTTGGAATTTGTATGTGTTATGGTTTAGGGGTTTTCTGCTGCTCTGGTAGCGAGGGGGTTAACAGCTCAGTTCTTCCCTAGGCTCTCTCCGTGCTGCCAGGGCCTTCAAGGTTACAGAGTAGAGATAAAGGCATCTCTGCAGAATAACATACTTGGGAGAGAAGAAAAAAAAGTTCAGTAGTAAGATGTAGCGTGCCAGCTCAGAACCTGCGTCGGGAGGCTGAGAGATTTGAAGGCCCCCAGGCCCACGAGAGAAGGGGTAGAGATGTTCTTCCAGGCATCCCGCTGCTGTTTGTGAATTGGACTGACCATGGTGAAAACCTATGGACCAAAGAGAGAGAACCAGGACCGCAGAATCCGTCTAAGCATTAAGACTGAAGATGGAGAGGTAAAAGCTGGACNACTTGCAAGAAGGAAAAAAGTTTATTTTTGGCCCAAGAGCCAAGGAAAGAGGGACAGCAGTGTCCCCTGCCCTGTCAAGTGCCAAAAAAGTGAGAGAGCCATGCCCAGACTTGCCATCCATTTTTAACCCCTTGTCTCATGCATATGCAAATCACTCCATGAATATTCATCCCTTCAACATTATGTCATGGACATTATCTTTGCCATTAGTCCTTCAACCAATCAGCTCCAATGTCGCTCATTCTTTTCCCCTTGTTGTGGCCAACACTCACTTTTGTTTACCTTTGAGGACTGCAGGACAGCGTTTTTCACCCTTAATATTCAACCTTAGCTCTCAGGCCTCCTGAATGACTTTGAATCTACTAATCCTTCGAAAATTCACTAAAAATTCACTAAATTTTCAGTAATTCATTAAAATCCTTAAACCTCTAAGCCTCTACCTAACTCACTAAAATTTATAATTTTCTGAATCCTCAAATCAGAAGGCTTCTGGTATTTTGGCCTACTAGAGTATGAAGACCCAGGAAATCCTAACACTGGATGATTTATTAAATGAATTGAAGAAACTCTTAAACTAACCCAACAAGAAGTCAAGAGAAAGCTGGGAATGTTGTACCTAACAACAATAAAAAAATCAGCAAACTGGAATAGAGTCGCAATTTGTTTAATGTACGTTTGACTGTGGAGTTGCAAGCAAGAGAGTTTGCAAGGTGAATATCTATAAATATATGCATATAAATAGCTACATACGTGCTTCTACATGGTTTTTATATCATATTTCTTGCCTTCTAAATAACACAAGAAAATATGTTCATGTTCATGAAGAAGAGAGATTAGAAACACAGACAAGGGAAATGTCCCTAGTGCAGCCAAATTTTTGTTTAGTATTTCGAAAAGAGTGGAAATCCTGCAAAAACTTGGAGTCCTCTTATTGTTGTCTCCATATTTTACCGTGGAAAGGGTTGAATTCACAGTCAGAATCAGACCTTATTGTTCAAGATATTTTCTATCCACTCAGGGACAGACAGGATTCCTTTCAGGCAAACTGCAGCCCTAGCATATGAGACAGAAGACAAAGTGGAGGGGAAGTTGACACTGACACATAAAATGTCTCTCACCATATCACTGAGTAGATTTTCTGCAGTGTTAGAAATTCAGATCAAATTTCCTGAATCCCGGTGAGAGTCGTTTTTCCATTGTATGACACTGAATATTTCCTGGTATTTAAGAAAAGTTTGAAACATGAACTATCAGCATATTTATGCAAAATATATTTAATGTCAAGTGTTATTTGATTTCCAGAGGTTTTTTTTAGTTTTTCTTTTTCCTATTAGAAATAAATATCACAACCCTCAGAAGACAGTTAAAATTAAACAAACAAAGAATGCAATTGAAATATGTTTATAGTCCTATTTATATTATACACAATTGTCATATTATTTCTAGAATGCTTCAGGATAATTTAAGATAATTCCTTAATAATAAAGGACATTAAGTTAGGTAATATCTTTCTGCGTGTGCTACATATGGTGACAGGATAATGTGAAACCCCCTGCAAAAAATGCAGGATAAAGAACCAGAAGAACTTTTATTCTTGAAAATGTCTTCGTTACACATCTTAAGGACAATTTCAGTTTACCATTCTTTAATATCCAAGCTAAGCAAAATGATCATTAGAAATATATTGAAGTTCTTAGGCCACACCTGGCTGCAAGAAGTGAATGCTTAAGCGACTTATGAGCCTTGTAATGGAATGAGCAAAGGAGAAGATGTTTATAATTTAGGCTTGTTATTCTGCTTCTCGACATTAGAGCTGTGAATTCAATGAAAGCAATTCCAAATATTCCAAACACATTGACATCTCCACAGTCCTCTGTGCATTCTGAGGTGAAGTGGGCCATAGGAATAGTCTTTTCTCTGTAATAAGATATTTTCCATGGAAAGAACTATAAATACATTGCAAACTGTTATATGACTTTGTTGTTTACTCTGGCAAGTGATATGCCAATAAATTCTGCTTTCTTTTCCACATGATGTGTATTTTTGAATAGTAAAAGTAGGTCTGTAACACTATCTTTATGCAAGCACTTAAGTACTACTATCATCTCCTTTACTCTTTTCTTTTGTCTTGTCTCTTCATGCTGCTTTTTCTCTTCTCTCTTTTTCTTGTTTCATTCAGGAAATGAGTTCCTCAGCTTCTTGAGACCAGGATCAGCGCGCACAAGGAAATTTATTTGATAGAGTACAGCTTCTGACAGAACAAAAGATAAATTGGTGTCCTTGAAGAAACTTCTAAACTACGGTAAGCAAAAGTCTGTGAAAGGAATGAATAAGGGTCAGTTCTGGAATCACTGGGATTTGTGTCTGTTTTCTGCAAGAAGGTAGAAAATTTGGCTGGCTGAAAGAACCAGATGTCTTGAGTATAAATGCCATTAATGCTGCTCTTGCCTTGATGTGCTTACTAATGGTCCCTGTACGTTCTCACCGCACTGCCAACTCCAAAAGCTCCAAAATAATGAGTTTTTTCCAGTTTGTTCTGCCTTTGAGGAAAGAGTTTGTGTTTGCTCCTAAAAGATGCTGTGAAGTTTCCTCTTCCCTCCATTATGAGCTCACTCTGATGACCCTGTGCTTGGAGTTTGAATGAGTGAACTAGAAGCTAATAACATGAGATTTCCCTCTTCTCAAATTTCATTGAAGGATGAGTCGTTCCCACCACACCCCCTTTTCTCCTTTTTCAATCCCTGGAGAAAATGCCAAGAGTGGCAACGACTTTTCTTTCCCAGCTTGATGTGTCAGGGGTGGAAAGCGAAGGGAGTTAGGAGGTGATAACACCTCTATGGAAACAATCCTATCCGCCAACGATCACAGTGGGAAAACATTGATCTGAAAGCAGCTGGCTCATAACTCCAGAAAAAATCTGAAAAAAAGATTGGCAAAATTCAGCTACACTTCTACCAAGGAGTCTGGCAAAGGATGACAACTCTGTTCTAAAGGCACTTCCAGGAAATGTTAAAATTTTACTTAAAAAGCCTTTACTTTAACACTTTAACACTTCTCTTTCAGTGGCAAAGGAGGACAAAACTGAATTAATTTTGAGCACATAGGATCACTCACACATACACATATACATACATAGGTTTGTCTGATGTATGTGCCTCTAATGGTCCTTCCCTAAATTGTTCCCAGGCTCAGTCATACTGACAACCTAAAATTAAAAAAATAAACCTTTAAGCCATAAGATCCCCAGGTGAACTAGCTATGAAGTTGATCATGCAGTCTTTAATACCAAATGTTTCTCTGCTTCAGAGGAGCCGAGGTTTAATGAATAATAAAATTCTTTCAATAACGTGAAAATGACACTAAAAACTTAGAAAGACCTTGAGCAACTAAAACGCTTAAATATGATCTGATCCCAGGGAAAAGGAGAACATTCTGAATTCTGTTTGGAGTTTCATGTGGGTGGCAGAAATCTTGCGTTCCTATTTGTTTAAATAACTAATGTATTTACATTGCTATATAACTAGTGTTCTCCCTTAGGATATTGTGAGGAGGTTATTTCAATCAACTAAACAAACCCTTTACAGAATGAAAGGGATTTTGTTGCCACTAAAACTACTGAGGAAAATATAAGGAAGAACTCTCCATCTTTAGCTCTGTATGCTTTTGTGCCAGTCTAGAAGAATTTACTCTTCTAAGCAGCCTTCAATAAGCACTGACATGCTGAAAAATGTTTTTTTTGTTCTCTTGTAAGGTGATATACTGCCTAGAAAAAAATACATATTTTGGTGAAAAAGGACTTACAGTAAATCCAATCTTATTACAGATCAATGGCAAAGTGAAATTCATGGCTTTGAAATTATGTTTTGAGAATGTTTAAGTTTCTGAACATTTTGAAATTATATGATAATGATTTCTAAGTTGAATATGTTTTAGGAATCAAGGTACTATTTAAATTTTTGCTTTGTTTTACGCCTCAGATGAGAAATATAATTGTCTGCCTGACCACAAAGTATTGTGACTTACATAATTTCGAGCATTTTTTTGAGCCAAGATGTAGATGAACTGAAAAGAACCCTGCTATTAAAATTCAGTATCTTTCTGGATGTGTTAGAGATGGATGCCTGGGGAAAATAATTATCCTGTCCTGGAAGTCAGATAATAGTACAAAAGTGAAGATTGTCTAACAGTCAGTTCCCACCTTTGGGTTTGGATTAATGCTTTAGATGGTTCTTTTTCAGTCTCTAATTCTCAGGAATATCTAAAGGCTAGATTTGCATTTAAGCAGTGGATAAATCTCTATATATAACACACCCCCCTCCATATCTACCTATCTACCTACCTACCTGTGTGTCTTTATTAACAAGAAACTTAAAAAATTATCTTTTGTTCACTAATATTAATCGTCTGCTTGCTCCTAATGTGTGGTCTGTGCCTTGACACTCTAATAGTGGATGAGCACTTTTCAGCTCATGCTCGCTATTGTCACTGTATTTTAAAAATAATTGTGCACACAATTACCCATTTTTGCTCTTTTTTTTTTTCGTATGTGATGATGCTATTATAAAATCCAATAAAAAATGGGTGAGCTGAAAAGGAAAGAGAAACCAATTTAAATTCAATTTCTAAATTAGATATCTAATACTGATAGATTACCTTCTTTTCAAGTGTAACACCCAACAAAAGAAAGAGTAAAAATGCAAATTTTTTTTTCTCTTTATAATGACATTTCTTTGCACACCAGTTCTTTTCCTAACCCTGGAATTGCCCTAGGTACTGCAGTAGTTTACTTCGCTCTCCTTCTTTCCTTCTTATTGCTTTCTTTATTAAACAATGCTAAGTGCTTTTGAATGCTTAATGTTAAAACAGATTTCAAGAGAATAAGGCATTTGTTTCAGCTGGCAATGATTTGCCATTTTACAGGGCTAATGTACAAAGTTCTCAAAGCACTTTATAGCAGTAAATTAAATATATTTTCTCACTTTTCACCTTTGTTAAACACTATTAATTTCATTTATGCGTCAGGTTAACAAGAGCAGCTAAAGCCATGTTGGACATAGAAAGAATAAGCAGTGTGGGGTGATTCAAGGGTGTACTTTAGGCAAATTTACTCCTTCCCCTTGATCCAGGTGTCCTCCATGGATATTTTAAAGCCGTGCCAGTGACTGGACATTTTTACTTACCCTCTTGTTCTCCATTGGGAGACAGCAAACTTTAATCACCCGCAGGGGGAGGAATTTCTCATCTAGTACCTTCTGACAAAAGTCTTCTTCCTATGTACAAAATTCACTTTGCAAACCAAACCAAAGCAGAGACAATGGAGGCAGCTGAGATATCACAAAATTATTTTACTATTCTGAAACAGATCTCTAATGTAGGTGTGGATGGAGCTGGAACACATGTCCAAGTCAGGGTAGAATTAAAATACACCTTTCTGAGGCTCAGGCAGAACCAGTGATTCCTGGTTTGCAATTATTGAATAGCAACACAAGAGTTGGGAATGTGCTGGTTAAAATTACAGGTTAAAATTACAACAAATCAGCCAGTTAAATAAACTTCTAAAGTAACTGAAGTGGTTTGAAGTTTACAGTAACCACCCCTCTCCACTCCACATTTAAACTTCTGCTAAAAAAAAACCCCAAAAGGCCAACACTTTCACAGCAAAGTGACCAGCTGATATTTGTATGAATCATGTCCTGCTGCCTCTTTTCTCCTTAATCTTTTTATTACTAGGCTGTCCTCAACCTGAACTCCTTTAAACGGGATCTTCATCTGTCCTTCCTGAAAGCAAAGCACTTAACGCACGCGGTGCGCTCCCATAAAGAAAATAACAAAATAGATGACATTTTGGATCTAGAGTCAGATATGGATGTTGCCATTCATTCCACAGCCTGATTTATCACTGCAATCTTTGTATTGCACGGTGCCATCGATGGTTTTTCATATACAGAAGTGGCTGAGCATTTTCAGGAAGGAACTTTCATTTATAATTGAATCGAGATTGGTTTGTTGCATTGCGTGAGGTTGGGTGATTGTTTAACATACGGACAGCAGCTTGAGAGGGGAAACATTTTCAAACCCTCCAAACATTTCCTCTGTAAATAACTGCCACCCTCTTTGCTGCCCTCCAGTTATGGAAGTTTTTGTCACTCAAGTGGTATTTAGATGACCTGGCTACACCATAAATGCCAGTTAGAGGAAACAATCTATTTACAGTTAGTCCAGTATCTCAAAATAATTTATCCAACTTTCTGATGCACATAAAGAATTTCCAAGCAACAGAGGAAAAAGGAGATGTATCTCAGCTAAATGGGGAGGAAGAATTCAGCCGGCTCTTAACATATTATTTGCAACCTAATTTGTTTTTCAAAGTGATGTTTATTTAACACAGTAGCGTTTTACTACATGCAGTGCTAATGGAGGTTAAATAAAAGACACAAGGGCACCAAAAACTCTCACTTACTTTTCACACAAGGACAAAAGTGCCATGTGAGTGAAATGCAGATTAATTTCTCAATCCTGACAGCACTTTTTGACACCACTAGGTATGGATTACCTCTTAAGGATTTGAAGATTTTACTAGGGCTGACTGATTTAGATTTGGATAGGTTTAAATCATACTTGTCAGTGGGTTATTAATTTTTAACCACAGCCATTTTTTTCCCTGGACCTGTTAATATGCTAGGCAGTCCCAGGAAGCGTGAAACTTTGACCCATGCTCTCCAGCATTTACATATGGCACTTTCTGGAGGTGCTTTATTCTGTAATCAAAATTCCAGCCATCTCCTCCACCACATACAGATATGGGAATCCACAGACCCAGATAAAAGGCCCTTCAAACTGCCCAAATGACTATCAGACATACAATCTTTTATGCTAACTGGTCTTTTCCTACTCAACTCAGATGAAACACAAACAACTTCAGCTCACTACCAAACTTTGCAGACCAGACTCTCTCTCTGGAGGTGCAGTGTGATGGAATATGAGTTTTTTCCTCACAACTCACCAATTATTTTCATGCCTTTTCTGGATTTTGAGATCTCTTTGGGAGCCACATTAGCCAGAGAAACACAATAAGGCTGTGATTTTTTTGTTGTAAAACTTTGTTTGAAGCCTTTTTGACAACTCGTTTGGGAATGAATGGAGCCTCATCTTTTCAGAATTTCAAAGGAGATCACTACACAACCCCGAACTGTCTCACATTTTTAAGCTGAGACAAGTTTGTAGAAATAATAGAAGCATTTTGTTACCACTGGTCCGACACTAAACTTAATTATTAAAAGCTTGGTGGAATAAAATTTATGGCTTCAAAACTCTCAGACTTTCATTTGAAACCTGCATCTCTATGATCCTCTCCAGAAATACTAAACTTTTAGTCCCTGTGGCTATGACTCAAGTTAACTAATAGTGATGCAAGATTTGTTGCTCACCTGTTCTGAGCCCTGCAAAGGGTTGTTCAGTTTAAGAGCCAGGCTCTAACACCCCTGTTGGAAGGAGAATTCTCTGCTATTTGAAGAGACTTCTGTGAGTTGGCCTTGACTGAAATTTAATTGTTCACCAAGACCCTCTTATCTCCAGACAAGAGGAGAAAAATACCTATCCAGGCAAAATATTTGAGCTCTAAAATCTCTATAACATTATTTCTCTTGCTACTGTCCTTAATATTTATTTCTGGAGATACAAGAGGGAAAACTAGAAAACAAACAAACAAAAAAGTAACTTGGTATCATGTTCAATCTTTCATCTCAATGATGAGAAATCAGATTTATTCTGATAGAAAATAAATGGTTGGGGGAAATAGAAATGCGTGTGAAATATGGCTTGAAAGCTCTCCTGTGAGAGGCTAAAGAGGACAAAAAAGCTCTTTAAGTGTGTGAGGGGGGAGAGGGACCACTTTCTGTGCCGTTAGTGCTTGATTAGATAGGATAACAGATAATAGAAGATAAAATTAGACTCTGACAAGGAGCAATTGAACCTTGAGTTTTGACAGTCATCTGTTGGACACCTTACCACTTTTATCCTTAGGGCTTCTTGGATGACACATAAGGACTTTGTTCCAGCAGATAATTATCATAAGTGCACAGTGAAAGGCTCTGCCTTTTTCCAAAGATACATTGCTTAGCCCTGAGCACTGCCACATTGAAAGAGTTTGGGGGCCTGGCTTTGTGTGTTGTACTGTGAGGGTCAGAACCGGCTCTGGGGGTGCGTTTATGGAGGAGGGAAGGGATGGGTTGAACCTCACAGAGGTGGGGAAACGTCCTATCCCACATTCCAGCCCCTGCAGGCCTTAAGGGCTAACCTGTGGTAGCTGCCAGCCAAGGAATCCCCAAAATGCTTCGTCACACACTGCTCCTCCTGGAGCCCCTAACCCAGCCTTGGATTGGTTGGGGCAGTGGGAACACTGTGTCCCACACTGCCCTGGAGCTCCAGAATGGCCAGAGGACCAGAGAAGATAAAATGGAAGGCGAATGATCTCCATGTCGTTGTGGAGACCAAAAACCCAGATGCTATCTGGACATGGGAGAGCTGATCTTCCAGAAGGTTCCAATGGCAGCTATGTCTCTCTCTCTTTCTCCTTCTTCTCTCTTCTTGCTCCCTCTCCTTCTCTTTCTCTGCTCTTCTCTTGATGTGTTGGGTAGCTTAAAACTGTAGGGATTATGTTTGGATTATGTATGTGGAATGTTTTGTCTAGATTGAATGATACCCATTTGAACTTCTTGAAAGTTCTTTTAGTTTCTCCCCTAAATTAGCGGTAAAAGTACCTCTTGAGGAAAAGCCTGTGGCTTCTTTTCTTTATATTATCTAAAGGTATTAAAAAAGTCTCTATATGCAGTAATCATGGAGGTCGGTTCCTTGTGTCATCAGGAAGTGCTTAAAAGAAGAAAAACTTTTAGACACTTGAAGTTTAAAAAGAAAAAAAAAAGACTTTTGAGGTGAGACTAAACAAGATGTAACTATGTTTTGTGAAAAGTAAAAGTTGCCTTTGTTTTAGTCTCAAGTGAACTTAACTGTTAATATTCTACCTATGAGAGTCACTGCCAAATGTTCCAGTGATGTTGCAGGAGTCTTTTTCTCTAGCAATGTATTCGTCTACCAGGTTTTCTGGAACAAATGGATCAAAGATGATGCAAGTGTTAATCAGAACTTTATATGTGAGTGGTGTTAGTTTTCATACTTTCAAGTTGAGTGTCCAGAAGGTGTCTAAAAGCATAGCTTTGTCTAGGATGTCAGCAGAATCTTGTCATGAAAGGTTTGAATATCAAAAAATGAACTGACTTTATGATATCACTGTCATTTGGGTGATGGGAATGTTATTAATATCACATTGTTAAATCTATGTCTTAGGAAAAATCCAGTTTCATTTAAGGTTAAATTTAATCTCTATCAACACACAATTGCTGATTTTCTCTGGCATCCTAAAACCAAAGGAAAACTCTATAAAAAATGATGCAATAATGAATTGTTTCTAAATGACACATCTTTCAAGGGCAAGGGTTTAAGGGATTTTTGCTTTTTATTTGCAATAGCAAAATAGTTACTGTAATAAAACACCCAATAACTTAGTATTGCAAAAAGTCTTGTCTTAAAGGGATTTAGAGAAATATTTTAGCGGTTGGTGGTTCTTTATTTTTTGGTTTTTTACTGTTTCTAAGTAAAGAGAGAGGCTTTGATACCAGGAAAGTCTCTCTGTCTTCTTTCATGAGAGAAGAAATACGCACACAACTTTGGATGGAACTTTCCGGCATCATAATTCACTCTGAAACATAATCCAGATGGGTTTGTTCACAACTGTAAATCTGGCTGGTCTGCCAAGTTTCAAGTTGAGGTGTGTAACCTTCCATTTCATATGCTGATAAACTGAAGCACCCCTGACCAAGGTACATGTGGTTTATAAAGGTCATATTAGTGATTTGTTTAGAAAAGAGTTTACACTATAGTTATTTCTGTCTGATTTTTTGGTTTGTATTCTGCACAACACGGGTACTTAGTAAAAAAAATAGGCGAATTCATAAAACAAAAAATTAAATCATAACGTAATTTTGCAAGGTCAGAGTAATGGGGAAACTATTAGAGGTGAATTCATTGTTATTCATTTCACTTCAAAGTTAAATGTCAGTTCCCATGACCCAGCAAATGGAGTGTAATTACTGAAAGTATATAAATGATATAACAGAGAAAAATCTGACTCCTGTAGATGTTCTTGGGAAAGGGATTTTTTTCATACATCTAGGTGATTAAAAAATTGAACTCCTGGACAGCAAGATCGGTCAAATTACTTCCACATCTCCTGACAGAAAAAAATACACTTTGAGGGGTCTTATTAAGCAATCTATCTCTATTGAGCTCATTAAGTTCTGGACAGCTAATAAGAATATAATAGAATCTTGGATGTCCTTTATAACATAATCTGACAAGTTGAAGCTGCATTCCAACTTCATTTGGATGGGCAAACAATGAACCATATGCTGGTTTCAAATTCAGCTTAGCCTCCTTTTTTTATTTGCTGGGACTCGTGCATTTGTAGAGACAGCTAAAATAAAAACAGGCTTGCCAATTCAGCTGCACTCTAAACTCTCTTTTCTCCTTGTGAATGCTGTCACAATTCATCTCTCTTCTTACTCTACAAAAGACCAGAAGAGCCACTTCTTAAAAGAAGGTTGTAAACACCTATGCACAAAAATCCATTTTAGTGCATAACAAGAATTTGATTTTAGTTTGACAAAGCATAGAGCGGAACTGTATATTTATGAACAGCATCCACTGTCACCTGGCACGCTATGCCTTCTATACTTACATTCATATCTCTCATTTACAGAGTCCCATTACAGGTTACATATAGATTTAATCTGTTCTTCTGCTCATTTTATGCTCGTCATATGTGACACTTTGACCTCTTGTTCCTTTCTTTTTCCCATTGGATCAGAGAGCAGTCCTGCTATATTTAATCCTTATTCTAGTATTAATCTGCTTAGTAATAATGCTGTCAGAAACTCAACATGTAAGTCACCAGCCAGTCCACCTAAGTGGCTAAGTCAGATTTTCAAGCACAGCCAGTAGCATTCCAGGGTGGGAAGTGAATAATATTCGCAGCCTGTATTGACCTGTAACTCCTTAGCCCAAATGATCACATGCAAATTCACAGCACTAAAGGCTTTTCAGTCTCCAAAAGAAGCCTGAAGAAGACTCGAATTCTCTCTTATTAAGTGAGATTATTTCTCTGATCCAACAGCCAAACTCACTTGCTTTTCCTGGAGAGAAGAGCCCTCCCTGCTCCAAGTGTGTTCTGTGCATTTGACCTTTACTTACTGTTAAACCTGAGCTTCTCCTCCTCTTTTCTCAGCAGCAAGTGCAAAGGCAGAGGCATAGGAAACTTTCCCAGCTGCTGGAACTGAACCCTGGGTTTTCTCAGAGCTCATCCTCCTTCCCACCCCAACAGCTCTGAGGTGAGGGAGTTCAGATACGATGCCGGCAGAGAAACTACATATAAAATCCTTCCAAATAAACTAAACATTCAGAGGAATAAAACTGTCATTAAAAGTCATCCAAGCTCCTGGTGATGTCAAAGACATCAGGTTCTACATCAGGTTCTACATCAGGTTCAAAGCAAAAGGTTCTACAAATGAAAGATGTGTTTTAACAGAAATTTTTTTTATTGAAATTCATTTGACTACAATAAAATATAACTGTAAAAAATATACCACTTTTTGGGTTATGGGGATTGAACCAAAATGGAAGAACAGACTTTTATGGTCATTGGTGCAGTTGTTGTCTCACAAATGTGTGGGATCTTCCACAGAACTCCTCTGATCTCGTCAGGCAGGCCATGGAATGCATCCTGACTGCAAATGGAGAGAGGAAGGGAACCAGCTGCTGCAACATCTCTGGTTTTTTTGGTTTTTTTCCCAGAATCAAATTCATGTTTTTCCAGTACTGGCAGCCTGAAATTAGAGGGGAGCATCTCTTTGTACAGCCCAGCAATCCAGTGAGTATGCTAGACCTCGGTGTGCCTGATCTGCATCTTCCACAGGGAAGTCAGGAACAAATACTATCCCTAGAGACAAAATCTGTATTTTATATCTTTGCTGCTCTTTTCTCTCCTGGTTAATGTTCATTTATTTTACTTTATCTAAGAGTAGATGGGATCACACTTCAACAACAAGTTTTCAAGTTGCCCTAAACTCTTTTCTCCCTTCAAAGAGAGAAGAAACCAATAGAAAAAAGGCAACAAATGTGACATTTGAATCCTTTGTGAACTGCATGGGTTCACTGTAGGGGATTTCAAGCTTTACCAATCAAATCAGCACATCTCTGATGTATATGAGTGTCCATACTGCAGGACCATACTCAAATATCAGGGCTGCCCATCCTTGTTCACTCCTTTTGTATTCTGGGGACATACAGATGTGTACTACTCTTCTTGCCCAATTCATCCTGAAAGATCCCAACTGTCCTGCTGGTAGTTGTCAGGCCTCCGTGCTGTCTTCATGGTGTCAGCTCAAGAGACAGCAGAACCCAGCTCAGCCAGTTAGCCCGGACAATTCTGTCAGCAAACTCATGTGAGAGACATTTGTGTGTAGATGGAAAGAAATGTAGAAGCAAATTTAATGAGAGCTATGTGGTGATGGGAAGATAATCTTTAGCTATGTCAGGCAAGGACTTCTCTGAGCTTAAAAGAAGAAATGTTGAAAGTAATGAGGAAGGAAATTTTTAATACCTTTTGCTGTCAGTGGTGGGGTTTTTTTTCTTTTGTAGGCAAATGACAGATAACAGCAATTTGTCACAAAACCCTGGACCATCAGTGACTATTTAACCTTATAGCAGTAAGATTTTTGTTCATTTGCTCGCCTTTTGTGTCCTGAGATCCCTTCTTTTTGCAGCATCAGTCATTTGCACTTGTACAAAGTAGTCAAAAACACCACCGACTCGAAACTGCTAATGTACGATATCCAATTTACAAGATGAGATGATATAAATACTCTGCAATGGAGGCTCAGAGGTTTAGAATCTTGTCTCAGAGTACTCTTGGCCCTTAACAAATAAGTCATCAGGAGTAGCAAGATAACTTTCTCAATTAAATAATAAAACTATATATATATATGAAAGCCAGCCACAAGTAAGTATGAAAGCTTGAGATGCGCCAGTTATTGTGGTTTTATTAGTCACAGAATCCTGGGACAGTTTGGGTGGGAAGACCATTTAGCTCCAACTTCCCTACCATGGGTAGGGACACCTTCCACTAGATTTTATGTGGTGTTTTGTTTCACTGATACTTCTGTAACAAATCTACCAGAAAATGGAAAGCCACAGTTGAATGTTCATAAGTAGAATCACTGACTTATCCCAAAATATCTTTTGTTTTTTCCAGTCTATCTTATTTCCATTTCATATGGTCCTTCACAACATGAAAAATACGTCACACTCCCATCTTCTGGTAAACTCTCCAGCTCAAGAATAGCATGAATTGCTCATTATTTAGTTTTGGTTTGCTTTCATTTTTCTGTGTTCATTTCGCTTTCCTTAGAGGTGCGGAAAATACCCAACCCTTGTCCAAACAGCTGCTGACTCAAAAAGTATCAAATGAATCCCACAATTCTACCTGTTCATGCATGGATACAGTGATATAGACACAGAACTTACCGTACAATACCTCCTCCTTAGAGTGGGCTCTACCCAGTGAGGTGTGACTGGACATCATGAGCTTCTCCAGGTGATTTTACATGATGCATCACCGCAGCTCTGCTGTCTGCAATGCAAACCACAAAAGATTCAGGCGGCAAAAAAGCCCCAAACCACAAAGACAGAACTTGGCAGAAACCAAACAAAGCGTTTTCGCTACTTTGTCACTGCCTGAACTTAAGGTCACGGTTTGCTGAGAAATCAAGATGCACGTTTTCCTCTGCTTGGAATGAAATGATGAAATGAATCATGCAGTGGTTTGTTTTACATGAAATAGTCTCCCATGATCTCCTGGGAACCTCAGTGAGGCAGAACAAGCACCGGGATTTTTCACTGGATACTTCACTTCTGAGGAAAAATGAGCTTTACATCTGCTGTTCCTGTAGCCCTCAACTGAGTTACTTGATCCTTGGTGATGTGGATGCCCAGAATATCTACCAGCACTTCTCTCATAGTTCAGGGGACAAAAAAAAAAAGAAGAAAAAGGAAATCAAAACATAAAATAAAACATTCTTGACTGTTCTTTCTTTCCTTACACACCTCCAGAGGATAACAGCTTTAAGACCCCGTGTTTTACAATTGAGAAGACAATAAATGTCTGCTTTTGAAATAAGAGCTGCTCTATCTTATGCAAGTTTAAGGAACATTTTCAGGTTTATGCAGGATATATTGGGTCATTTTTTCAAGATCACCACTGTGCAGACAAGAAAAATGACAGACAAGAACTTCCAAGGAGCTCATCCACACATTGTGCTGAACCACAGACTGATCTCCTGGTTGGCAACCTGAATTTCTACTGCGACACGTTAATGAATTTAGAAATAAAGAAAAAATCAACTGCAATAATAACATCATTTCAGAGGAACTATTCTGTCCTGCTGAAACTTTAGACTTATTATTAATATTTATTAATAATAAATGGTATCAAGGTATATAGCCTGAATGTTGCTAGCATTTTGAATATTTAGTATTGTTCTTTAAATCTATATCAAATCAATTAAAATCCTCGTGCATTGCAAAATAGTCTTGTCAGAGAAGGTACCTGAAGTAGGGAACCACTACCCATAGAAATTTCTGACAATTCCAGATTAAATACCTCCTTGTTAATTACATTTCAAACCACATCATGATTTTAGTACATATAGCTCCTCACCACTGACCCCAGTAATCGTATGAGATTCCTTCTTTTGGAGAATCTTAAAGTCTAATAGACTTATTTTTTATTTATTAATATTTACATTTTAATTCCTCACATTTGGGGGAAATTTGCTTTGAAACAGCAACTCGTACATGTAAGTAGCTTAATCAAAAACTGAATTCCACCCTTTAGGCTTAATGAAACCTCATCATGTGCTGTCAAGAGCTGTTCAACAGTTCATATGATTCAGAAATAATACATTACAAGATCAAAAGGTGAACACTATGTTAGAAGTGTCTTCCAAATGGAACTTCTTTGCCTACAAAATTCAGACTTTAAATGTGCCTTCATTTCTGAAGGGGAACAAAAGTCAAAATCTAAGGTTTTCCTGCAAGGCACAAAGTTTCAGAAAACTTTGTTTTAACTGCTCTGAAGCAGCATTTTGATAAGGTAGAAATCTGCTCTTCTGATATAAAGTTGAAAAAATTCTTTCATCTTTTTTACTTTTACTATATATTAAATGATAACATAAAATAAATGTCAAAATGAAACGTTTTGACCTTATCAAAATGTCTCATTTTTGGTAATTTTCCCATCCAGGTTTTAAATTAAATTGGTAGATTCTTGAAAATCATTTAGGTGTTGCTAAAATTGGCATTTTGTTCTGGCAACCTGTTACACTGGGAAAATCTTGCCTGGCTCTTGTCAAGACATTCTGCCAAACACGGCAGTTTCCTCCTAGAGATCTTCGTGTCTCCTTGTTGTCTTTCAATCTCTCCCTGTGAGGTAGATTTGTCTTCACCGAATTAGCTGAGCAGAAATGATTTCTAAACCATTAGTGGGAAACGGTGAGTTGGGAGTTGTGCTGCCTGTGGTTTCCTTGTGGCTCCCAAACTGGGCTTATTTCAGATGATCGGTGATGGGATATGGTTTATTTAGATGTATATATTGGGCTTTTACAAGGTATTTTTATTGCTAATGAAAAAGGTATAGTCACAGCACCTCTACCTGAAATTCCACCCAAAGGAATCTGCAGTCTGGGCAATTAGATTTTCTTCATAACAGTCTGTTAATTTGATTTCATGTTCTCCTGCTGGGCCCAGAAAGAAAAGCACAAAAGTTGCAGAGTGGGAAAAGTGCGAAATCATGAGCAACTACGGAAAATATTGACATGTAATAAAGCCATCGGCAATGACTGATGTATCTTCCAGTGTTGGTAGGAAGATAAAATCTGTCACCAGCCAATATTTACTTTATAAGACACTTTTTCTATATTCTTCATTTCTAAGTTCTTCAGTCCGCTTCCTATCTTGATGAAAAGATAATCTTCCATTTTCTGAAGTGTTTCTGTTGAAGAGTTAAAACTTCTGCTCCTGAGAGGACAAGACTTGCAGTTACATTAACTCATCTGTAAACAGCAAAAGGGAAAAGTCAAAGAAAGAAAGGAATCGTAGGAAAAGGGACCTGAAGAAAACTCTTCAGAAACTTCTGTAGTGTTCTGTATCATGTGGAAAACTCAGTAGGAATATTTTGAACAATATTTATTTTTAATTGTGTGCTAAAGGCATTCTATTCATATATATTTATTCTACGTGGATCTCTTACATAAAATAGTATTTGAAAGCACAGAAATAATTCCAGTTCAAGCAAAATACTAAGTACTAAAACCCATTCCTTTTCCCTTCAGAACCTGTTGTTTGACTGTAACATGACAAAAAATGATTTTGGGTCTCAGCACTGGCAGAGAGGATGGGAGTGGGTGACAATTCTATTCATAAACATACATTAGAGACAAACATTGTCTAATTTAGATTCTCTCCTGGCTTGTTGAATCTGCAGGCAGCTATGTTTTCTGTTGCATTAACATTTTGATTGAATAAGCAGGGTCAAAACCATCACTTTTCTCATCTAGGGAAGGAAAACTATTCTGCAGCCAATCATCAATCAATGTATGTAATCAGCCTTTTTAAAGTATCCTGAGCTTTACACATAACTGGTCCTCTGTTGTAATAAAATCCAAATATCAACATATTTTTCATTCAATAGTCATAACACATGCACAATAAAGTGCTAAAAGGCCAATAAAGGCTTTAAATATGTTTTAGTATTGGCAAGATTGCTGCAATAGAAGGTTGCTGTTCTTCAACTTTGTGATCTTCAGTATGATAATTAATTTGCATATAATTGTTCATACAGTATTGTAAGACATAATACAATCTTGCTACTTTATTCATTTTCTTGAAGTTAATAGCTTTTAAAATAAATCAAATAAAGTCAAAGAAAATGTCACTAATATGAACCAAGTACACCTCTCAGTATAATTTAATAGTCACTGACCCTCTACAAGCCATAAAAGCACAATGCAACAATCTTTTAACAAGATCCTGTTTTGTCACAATACACTGAAGCCGTGCAAAATGATGTTGGTGACAAGTATTAGAGCAGTAAAGGTGGTTAATGATTGCACAGCAACTTTCATTTATAGTGTTTCCCCAAGAATATCCAATTTGACACATGGGACATGAAGACACTAAAATTTAAACAACTTGACCAAGTTTGCATAGCCAATAAATGGCTGAGCCATTTCCAGAGGGAGAGGCTCTGTTGCTTATCTCTGTGCCCTCATCCTTCAGTCCTGCCAGCCTGTGTGTGTCATACTTTTAGGGCACCTGTTCTACAGACTGGAAGTTGTCTAGGACAGTATCTCCTTGGGAGGTAAAATTACTTCTGCCAAATATATCAGGATCAGACTTATAATAAGAACAATATCATTAGTCACCTTGTTTTCTGAAAAGTAATAGTGAGGTTTATATTTTTTAAGCAATCATTATTATCAGATTGCTTTTGTTGTTAAGACAGATATCAACATAATGCAATTTTACCTCTGCATGAATGTGGGCCCAAGGCATGGTGAAGAAAACAACATCAACTTCAGTTCGCTTCAGTGAGCTCTGTACTCCTAATTTCAGTTTGCATTTTCCTGGACAATTAAAATACCTCCATGAGACCAAGTCACTGCTTTCTCTGGAAACTTAAATATCAAATAATACCTTGGAGTTAGAAAAACCGGTGAAGAACAAACTAAGCAATGAACTCCGAAGACATTCATACAAAATGTATGCCCGAGGGCAATATATTCACTTTTACAGACTGGCGTAGGACCTGTGTGTTATAGGTAGGATGGTGTGTTGGTAGCAGGATGGCAACAGGTTAGGTAATTAGGTAATAGGTTAGGTAACAGGTTTGGCTAGGTTAGGTAATAGGTGATAGGTTGGACTCGATGATCTCTAAGGTCTTTTCCAACCTTACTGATTCTGTGATTCTGTGAATATCATTCAACAGAAAATTTGTGGAGTGTTAAAGAGCCCAAGCCAATAACTTTAAGGTCTTTCAAGCTCATATGGCATCACCTCCTCTCTTTGAACTCGCTGAAGAAAATAGTTCTTAATAACCCAAGTAACATTCTGTTTTCTGCCATAAATAACCTGATTGCTGAATGATATGTCACTAGGTGTATCCCTCACTGTTATTGCAAATCAGAGAATTTGCTTGTGGTAATTCCTGAATCTCTTGGATTTCTTCCAGGTCCAAAGTCAGAAAATAGACACTTAATGGATTCCCTGCAGATCTGGGACCTCCACCTAAACACATCCCATTCGTAGCTCAAAGAAATCAAAAACATTCTAATTAAAGGAACTTAAAACATGCAAAGGCAAACACTAAATGTGAGACTGTACACTATCACCCCTGTCAGGTGAATATCTGTATCCTTGGAAAGTTGACAGAGCCATTACTTGGCTATTCAAGACAGTAATCAGATTTTCTGAGCATCAATCAGCAATCATGAAGTCAGGAACATTTTATCATGAAGTCAGGAATACAGAGGGTTTTCATAAGCTAATCAGCAGGCATCAAAAAGACAATCAATCTAATTAGTGGCTCACATTTGCGTGGCAATCACAGCTGCCAAACCTAGACGACAAATTTCATTAATAATGAAATCTGAGAACTATGATTTGTGAGACCTATCATCAGAATGGAATTGTGGCTCTTTTAAAAGGAGAGTCATTATGGTAGTTTGGGACATTTGAGGAATTTAATTTGCATGGTGGACTTCATAATCTCATGTTTCTTTTTTGGTTTTGAGGTAAATCAACATCCAGGATCACAATTTTCAAAGATTACATCTTTCAGGGTAGGCCGTAGTTTCAAACAAAGCGAATGTTCAACATTTAAATGTTTGTTTTGTTTCCAAAATGTAACTGAATCTTTTACAGCTTTTGATTTCCAAAAGAATTCTTTGAAAAGTACTAAACCAGAACTAGGCATACCTAGAGTAGGATTATAGATTCATTGAATGCTCCAGCCCTCAGATGGTCTCTGCAGCCTCCTCTGGACTCACTTCAATGGGTTCACATCCCTCTCATGCTGGAGGCCCTAGATGTGGTGGGGTCTCATGAGAGTGGAGTAGAGGGGTAGACAGTCACCTCAACCTGCTGGCCAAGCTGGTTTTGACACAGCCCAGGACACGTTTGGCTTTTGGGCTCTGAGGGTTCATTGCCAGGTTATGTAAGTTCATCAGTCACAACCCCAAAGTCTTTCTCCTCAGGGCTTTTCTTCATCCATTGGCTGCCCAGACTGTATTTGTGCTTAGGATTGCCCTGGCTCAGGACCTTGCACTTGGCCTTGTTGAACATGAGGCTCACCTAGGCCCACCTCTTGAGCCTGTCCATCCCTGTGACATCCCTTCGCTTCAGTGTGTCAACCACAAGTCACGGCCTGGTGTAAACCACACCCTTCCTGGGGGTGCATTTGATCCCACTGTCCTTGTCACAGACAAAATATTAAACCATGTGGATCCCAATATCAACCTCATCACTGGTCTTGACTTGGACATCAACCTATTGACCACAATTCCTTGAGCGTGACCATCCACTCAATTCCTTATCCACTGAATGAGTGCATCCATCAAATCCGTGTCTCTCCACTTGTGCCAAGTGCTTTGCTGCAGTAAATATTTCTAGAGCTGAAAATTTAAGGCACACACATATGTGCATATTCATGCATAAATTAACCATCTACAAAGGAAAAAAATAACCAACTGAATCAAAAGGAGAAAATGTTCCTGACATGCAATATGTCACTTGCTGAGAGAAAGAAGAGACATTAAATCCACCAAGGAAATGTATTTTTTTCTTGAGGATGCAATGCCTTCTATCCACTGAACACAGATATTTGCTGGGTTACTTTCGTTGGCTAGATGTCATGTCCTAGTCTTCAACACATCATAAAATTAAAGGAGATGCTTTAGCCTTAGAGTGAGAGGATTGACATAAATTCTTCAACCCTTTTTTACTAAGACTTTATTATTTACCTATATGTTACCCTTCTGGCTATACTTTCAGCAGTTAGTATGAACTGGTTCCTTTAATCAAGGAGTTGGAAATGTCTCTCTTGACCCTGTATTCTGAGAAATGGAAAGAAACACCTGGAATTTCAGATTATTAATATGTCGCAGCTGTGGAATGTGAAAAGTGATAGTGACCTCAAAGAGGACTCTGTTATGATGCTACTTATGTATTTAAGGTCTAGTAGTTCTGTATGATACAGTGTCATCTTACAGCCGTATTCACACATAATTATAGAGTTTATTTTAACAGTGGTACATCTTTTGGCATTATACTCACAGAATAATGAAGTACTTGATAAACACGGAAAAGAGAGATACATATTTAGGCCACTCTGTAAAAGCTGAAGCATCCTTATGAATCAATGTTGAATATGTTGAATCACTACCTTATTTGAATGTTCACAGATTTTGACTGGAACAGTCTCAGATTCCTTGACACGACTAATCCAGCTGCTGCTGACTACCACCAGGATTAACACTGCAAGGAAAACAATGTTCACCATCATTTTAAAATAAATAAAATGTTTTATATACTTTAGTTTAATCATGTATTTATTGATAAAATTATAATTTTAATGCAGAAAGTCAGACTGCTATGTTAGCCATATCCAAGCATTATGACCAGCCCTAAGTTTAAATCAAATTTAAAGGGATGGAGACTGCCAGGAGGCTTCAATAATTTAAGCTTATCCAAGGTTTCCTAGAAAAATTCAAGAACATTAACTTCCATGTTTTCTCATCTTGTAGTTTAATTTTTTGTGGCATGAGGTTGCAATCTCGATTTTAACACCCTTTCCATACAAATGCACAATGTTAAAAAAAAATGGCAGAAATACAAAATATTAAATAAAAGTTGCTGTAGAAGGGAATATATAAGCAGCTTGGATTTTTTTTTTCTTTCAAACTAAGAATCACAGTGTGAATTAGACTAAACGCCAAGGATAAAGTAACAGCTTAAAATGAACAGTTGAAATTAACAGGTGTTACAGCATATGCTACATTTAACTGCCAAGTATTTCACACCTTCATTAAAACCTTTCATGTCAAATTTAAGGCAATGTTAAAATAAAGACAAAAAGCATAGTGTAAAAATGAATAGCTAATTGTTAAGTTTCAGAATCAGGATATACGATGGCAGAGGAATTCTCAGTTCATTTTGTGCAGGAATGTGTTTTAACTGGGAAGACGCTCAACTAGAGTTTATCACACTCGATGTTAATTCAAGTGACTTTTTGTTTAACTTTTAGAAAGTAATGCCACGTACAAAGCATTTCAGTGGGGGAGATAATGGAACAACAATGCATTCCTGTTTCATGGGGGTATGAGAGAGACCAGAGCAAGAGCAGAGAGATGTGCAGACTGAATGCACAAACACCTGGAGACCTGGATCCCAAAAATCTGGCACTGCTTTTCCTAATGACAACCACAGGCTCTCTACTGAATTTGCAAGGTCTCAGGACTCACCAGGATAAGGTTTTGTTAACTTATCACAGAATAGGTCACAGGTTCACAGGTTATTCTGAGTTGAAAGAGACCCACAGGATCATCTAGTCCAACTGCCAAGCAAACGCCCACCCAGGGATCGAACCCACAGCCCTGGAGCCACGGGCACCACGCTCCATCCATCCAAGCCTCCCACCATCCAGACCATGTCACTGAGCTCCTCATCCAGTCTGATCTTAAACACCTCCAGGGATGGCGACTCCACCACCTCCCTTGGCAGCCCATTCCACTGAGAGATCACTCTCTCTGGGAAAAACCTCTTCCTAACATCCAGTCTAAACCTCCCCTGGCGTAGTTTCAGGCCATGTCCTCTTGTTCTGGTCCTGGCAGCCTGAGAGAAGAGTTTCACACCCACCTCACTGCAACCTCCCCTTTAGGTAGTTGTAAACAGCAATCAAGTCACCTCTGAGTCTCCTCTTCTCCAGGCTGAACAAGGTATTTCAGGTTTGATAGCAGAGACTTTGAGCGGTGGATAGCATGTACATAGGGTTTGTCATAAACTTGGCACTAGAAATCCCACTTCTATGAACAACCCACCAACTGTCAAGTAAAGAAATGCAGATCTAGATGTAGGCCAAGTTGGTCTTAGGACTAAACAAGAGAAGAAAGAAAAACAATATGCAGCATACAGAAAAGCCACCATATGTAATAAATCCAGTTTTAATGTGAAATTACAGACCTGTGAAGAAAATACAGTTCACAAGGGTTTTAGGAAACATGTCCAAATAACAGCAAGTGGGTCCTGGTTACCGACCTAAGAACTGTGATCATAACTCCAGGAAAACAGGTAGAAACTGAGAGGCGTGTTTATAAAAATATGAATATTAATATTGTTTTTATTGAGACATTTTCATAAAAAAAGTATTCTTTCATTTTATATAATAATTACATCTAAATTAAGAATAAGTATTAGATGAGGCCATTAGGATTTCTTTTATACAATCACTGAATATTTGGCTTTATAAATAAGAACTGTTTCTTCTTTGCCCAAAGAAATGATTTGGGGCATAACAAATTCCGAGCAGAAACGCAGCATCAACTCCCTGAGACTTGTTCTGTTTTCCCATCCACAGCAAGAACTGCTGGAAAATCCACATGAGTTTTGTTCCTGGTGAAATCATTACCAACAAGTTTTTAAGGAAACATTCCCTATGCAGAAATGTTTCCCCACAAGTTGTTTATTTGTTTGGGGGTTTTGCTTGTTTTCAGAGAAATGTGGTGTTAAAAATGTCAAAAATCAATGGGCAGTGCATGCCTACATTATTTATGTCCTTTTATCTGCAGCTTAGAATCAGAGTTGAGACATGTTACAGACTGATTCCCTGGGTCACTGAGCCTGGAGTTGTTTTTATTCTGAGATTATTATTCTGTGAGAGAAATGTAAACTTTGTATTATATCGTGCAAACATAGCTTTGCTTTCTTTCTTTTTTTTCCCCCCCTGGATAAATGTGGTAAGTGTGTAAAAGGGAATTTATTTGCATTCTGGTAACATGTAGAGGATCAAAACTGTGCTGATGGAGGCGTTGTACGAATATCGAACAAAAACACGGCCCCCAGAAGATTATAATAAATTCAGGTAAAGAGGCAGAATTTGGCTTCTCTATACAAATGCTCATGGCACATTGGAGGAGTGAGAACTTGGTGACTATGGGATGTACCACCAGGGCACGTTCGTTGCATAATCAGTCCAAACATTTTAAGATTCCACAACAGGAGTATTCTTTAAAATGGAGAGGTAATAAATAAATATTTGAAGTATGGTTTCCTTGTCAGAAAGTTTTTAAAGGAAATGTTGGAATTTAGCACATAACCCAAGAAAGCAGCACCATTCACTGTGCTAATTGTTTCCTGGAATGCGCAGCAATGCCAGAGGACAAATCAGGAATAGAAAAATCAGGCATCTTCCCAAGAACAGTTAAATCAGGGAGTTTTTATTCCCACTTTGGAAGTTGCTCTAGAACTCAATTCCTCTGGTAGCTTTACGAATGCATAATGATAACACAATTCTAAAATATTTATTTTAGCTAATAGCTATTTCCTTGAGGTGAACACAAATGGTGCTGCAGAGTGCTGTAAAGAAGGGACTGGAAATGGAATCAGGAAAAAAAAAAAGTATGGTAATCATTTTGGATTTTGAAAGAAAGGGTTTTTTTTTTCTTTTCAGATGGAGGTTTCTAAAATACATTGTCCTTAGCCAACGATGAAATATGAGGGCATTGCTTAGATACGTGGCCAAGCATTAATATATATCTCTACTGATAATAGAGTAGCTTTTTGTTTCTCAACCCTTGATGAAATCATAACATCTTCAGTTTTAAAAGGTGATGGAGCAAATTTTTCCACTCTTCTCCATCTTTCTCTTTGACTGATCTTTAAAATATTTTAGGACACAGTATTTGTATTCTGGGATGGGGTTGAATTGCCGTCCCTGGAGGTGTTTAAGGGTAGACTGGATGAGGTGATGAGGGACATGATATAAATGTTATAGCTGTTAGGTTTTAGTTGGATTATAGGTTGGACTTGATGATCTTCAAGGACTTTTCCAACCTTATCAACACTGTGACACTGTGATACAGTGGTTTGTCCTCTTTTTCCCTTCCATTCCCTGATTTCCTCAAGCTGTTGAGTTGCATGGCAATTGCAGCTGGTGGAGCAAATAATCTGAATAAAATCCAATACCAATACAGGGGTAAAACCAGAGGTATTTCTTCCATTAAAAAATTGTTGGGTGCAATTTTTTTCCTTGAAAAATTATCATCTTCTAAGGCTGGAAATGCTTTCCATTCAACTTTCTCTATTTTCAACAGAGGTGGTAAACAAAAAATAAAAAGTTTCCCATCCTTGTTTTCCCATTCCCATTGCTTTTCATCAGCTCCACTGCTTTCCTTCTCTTTTTCACTCCACATTTCAACTTGGAAATGGAGGGGAGGGAAAAACTGAAAGAACAAACAACTGCATAAGAATTATTAAAAATAGAATACAAATATGTGTTTAATTTCAGAATTAAACTTCTATCTTGTTTATTGTCAGCACTAAATTTGCAATAAAGTTATTAGTGAAGGAAAGGCTACGATCCCCATGTTCTCCTGTTGGCTTTTTCAAGAGAAAAGATCAGGGCTGTGGAGACAGACAACCCTGACGAGTTTGATAGACATCAAAATGAGAGTCTGCATAAATGAAGTTATAAAAATACAGACTGGAGCCTTCTGCTAAAATCTGAACAGTCTGGTTTCTTGCTCTCTTAAACAGAACTTAGACAGAAGAGCTGACCACAATAAAACAGAACTTCAGTGCTTTACTGTCAATCTAATTCATCATATGGAATCCGTCCTTCAAATGATATTCCTGAGAGCAACTACACCAGAGCAGAAGGATTGCACATTTTCTGACAAACTATACTGAGTGTAATTCTGAATTTTAATTATACTTTTAAATTATTTTGGATGTGGCCTCTGCCAAAAAAAAAAGATCTTATAAAATTAAAAACAACAAAAAAAAATCAGATTCATGTTCTAGCACCATGGTTTGACTTGTAATAATCCAGGACAACCACAAAATGTATTTCCCTCTGAATGGAAAGCACAGAGCAGAAACATCTTAAATCAGTTCAATGAACTTAGTGAGTGGCCCCTGAGTTCCCCTGGGCTGTAGGTTCCTCCATAGAAAGGAACCTACACATGAAACTGTGATTTTTCTCAACTGAAGAACCCAGAAAGGATTTACTGTGCTGGGTTTGACTGGTCTTGTGTTAGTTTTCTTCATGGTAGATTTTATGGGACTATGGTCTCGATTTGTGCAGAAAACAGTGCTGGTAACACAGGGATGCTTTAACTACTCCTGAGCAGTGTCCATGGATCAATGTCCTTTATGCTCCTCACATTTCTCCACCAGGAGAAGGCTGGAGTGCAGAAAAGGGGTGGGAGAGGACACAGCCAGGACAGCTGATCCCAACTGACCCAAGTAAGTGACATCCCAGACCATGGGGCATCACAATAATCTTATCGAGCTCAGGGAAGAAGGAAGGGGAGGGAGAAGAGTGAGGGTGTCTGTCTTCTGGGGATGGCTGAACATCGGGAAGTGATGAATGAGTTCCTTGCTTTGCTTCAATGTGTGGCTTTTGATTTGCCTATTAAATTATTTTCATCTCAACCATTGGGTTCTCTCATTTTTACTCTTCTGATTCTCTCCCCCATCCTACTGGTAGGATGTGGGTGAGTGGTTGTAAGGGGTTTACTTCCCAGCTGGGGTTTAACCACAACATCTGCTAAGTGACAGGGGGATCTCAAAAATCCCAGAGACATGATATACTTGGTTGGTTCCATTTTTATTACACAGTAGAGGGAAAGAGTCAACTGTCTGTGAAAAGTGGATATCTGTGATGGTATTCAAACAGCAGCCTGGGGAGCTTTGCATCCAGGAACGACCATTCATGCAATTTGTAGAAATTTAGAGGTAAATGAATTATTTGTTCTGCCCACATTTATCTTCCATAAAGGTGCACAGCCTCTGTTCCATTATTTTAGGCTTGATGTGCTAAATCCTTTTCTGGCATCTATGAGGAGGTTGAGAAAGTTGCTGGTCCCATGCAGCACAGGCAGCTCAGTCCCTACTCAGTGCCATCAGGAATCACCTTGGATGTGAAAAGAGATCATTTCAAACAGTCCATGACTCCCTCTAGACTGCTTGCCATGAAAGCTGACGTCTCACAATCCCAAAGTACACAGATGCTGGGGGCGGGTGGTAACAAATCTTACGCAAAGACAAGTCACAGGGCAATCCCAGTTTAAAAACCAAACATTAAGACTCCATTTTTAGCACATTTTCCATTCTCTGACTTGGGAAGTAACTTAATTCAAGTGGAAAGGTCACTTGCTGACTACCTGCAAACTTTGCTTTTTTAAATTGTGTTAATATTGGTCAAATTTGTTAGTGTAAACACAGGTATTGCTCTTTCTAGTTTGCCCTCCCAGGGACAAAGATGATGGCAAAGGAGGCAGCCCTGGAAGGAGTAACATCCCTGTACAGAGGCACCTGCTTCCAAACTCCCAAGTATTGCTACAAGCAATTGAGATGGCAGTTCATGTGCCTTGAATCCTTTACAGCTCCTGCCTGCTTGACCAGAAATAACCCTCTGAGTATGGAAAGAAATGAGTTCATCTTCACATCTTGTGCTTTAAGCTTTGTCTTGGGGCTCATAGCAATTTCTCTGCTGTAGATTACATGGCTGGGTACCTCTGGGATCCCGGCCCAATTTAAAAAGGCCAAGGGAGCAGCACATAAAAAATGAACTCTTCCTGGCATCTGATTCAACACATTGTTTAGTCACGTGTTCCTCCATCTCTCTCCAGTACAGAGCAAGAGAAATATACATTTCAGTACAGTCTGGAAACATCTTTGTCATCACCTGCAATTTTCCTATTTCCTGCAATGAAGAGCTGATCGATGGGTTTGCCAACTCCACCAGAAAATGTCTTAGAATACACCCACTTCTATAACCCTACTATGATATAATTTTAATTAATCTTCATTCTCTTTCTCATTTTCATATATAATGCATCAGCTGTTTCTTATGTCAACTGATCGCGTCATTAATGCTCAGTGATTGTTATTTTTGCAGTCAAATACTTAGTCTGGACATGGAAGGCCTTGAGTTACAGATGTCCTGGGTCAATTAAGATGAAGTATGAATTAAATTTAGAAATACTTGAATAATATATATAGCGAGAGAAATAAGAACTTTACTGGGAGAAAGGAAAAAAATTAATATAACAAATATATATATATATGTGTGTTTGAAGAATAACAGTACCAAAAAGACAATGGAACAATGACAACTGTAGACAGATGGGAAATAAACAAGAACGAGAGGGGTGCCTGGTTCAAGGGAAAACCAGGGCACCTCCAGGATTCCAGGGGCAGGGGAATAGGGTTCAGGGTAGGCAAACCAGTGGAGTAACAGCCAGTGATCCTTTCATGAAATGTCCAAGGGNTTCCTGAAATGTCCAAGGGGCTGCAGCAAGATCCAGCAGTCAGCAGGGGAAAAACTGTGCTGAGATGAGGAGTCAAAGGTCCATGTGGTCCTGGGCAAAATGGCAGCAGTAGAGATCAGAAGCAAAACCAAAGCTTCCTCAATCCAAAACACTCACAAACTCCACTTCCTGAGGCCCAGCAGCTGCATTTATAGGGCCCTCGGGCCCCTCCCATGTCACATGCCTTGTGGGCGTGCCTTCACATGCCATTGGTTGCCACTCAGCCTGCCCTGGGCCTCAGGCCCCTCCCCTGGTCACATGCCTTGCCAGAAGGGGAAGATAAGAAAAACAATCCTCCATTGTTTGTCCAGTAGAAAGGAGAAAAGCCCCTCCCCTGGCCACATGCCTTTCAGGGCAGGGAAGAGGAGATAAGAAGAGAAACCTATTGTCTGTTCCAGTAAAAAGGAGAAAAGTTTTACACTAGAACAAAAGAACTCTCTCCATGACAGCAGATCATCACCCACATTTTACAGGTGTTGCATATATTCATAGTTATGTGTCTATGTATGTAAATCATATTTACACACATTCAGTATTTGTATTTGGCCATTGCTGGAGGTGGGATCCTGGAGTATAGAAACCTATATTGGATTGGTTTGACTGAGTAAAATATGTTTTATTCATTTGTAAAAGAAAAAAAAAGCAAAAATATCAAATTACTGCTTTTTAGCTCCTGTTTCTTATTTATATACTGCCTATTTGTGCTGCTGGCCCTTGTGCAAAGGACAAAGTAGTGTCTTCTTTGAGAAAACTACCCTGGTAGAAAGAGTTTCAGCACTGAAAAATTCTCCACAGATGAGTCACAGTTGTGTGGGTTCCTACTGCCTTTCCAAAAAATGGAAGATAAAGAAAAGAAATATCATTATACATTATCTCGCTTAGACAAAAGAAGAACAGAGCTGGGTGTTGTTTTTTCCTGTTTCTCCAGCAGCTTCTGTGTATAAATTATACATTTTCTTGAATATTTGCATTTCCCATTTCAATTTTGAGCTGATAACCTGTGTTTTCGCACGGTGGGCAAACCTTATGCTGTCACAAGCGTCAGTCACAATTGTAAATACTCTTAGAAACCAAAATAAATACCCAGACCAGTTTGGATGTGGGATGCAGGGTGACATTGCACGTGTCCTGGGCATTGTTTGCATTTTGGAGCACAGGAGCTTGAGGACATAAATGTGTTATCCTGACTTTCTGGTTGCAGAGTTCAGAATGGCTGCGTGCTCCATGGGAGTGGGTCAGCAAATGATCAGTATTAAAATCTTTTAAATCTTTTATGAAGAAAGCAGAAGACAAGCAGACAAAGTATTTGTTATGTAAAGTGTTCAAGGAGACTTTCATTTTAACAGCATCTATTATTCCTCTTTCTTTAAGCTGCAGAGCATTTTTATGGGAAAATTCCCTGGTTGATAGTGTCTTTTTATACAGTATTAAGATGATATTAACTCTTCCTTTGGGAGAGAATAATAAAATTAAAAGCAGCTGAGATGGCTGGAGCTAAACTTGCCTCTTTTATTGGAATGTGGGCCTGCTCCCTTGAAAATAAAACAGGCCAAGCATATGTCCAAAGGGAGTGGGTAAAATAACAAAAAAACCCCCAAAAACAGTTTCTCTTTGTAATGTGGGCTCTGATTTGTAACTTGCTGCTGTAGAAAGACAACCACAACACACGGTCATATCAGCCACTCCAAGACCTGGAAAGCTGTTTCAGACATTACTGTTAGCTGCCTTTCTGGTCTCATGGTTAATAACAATAATAACAAAAAAACCTCACCAAAAAAATGGACAAGAAAAGAAAAGAGAAAAATACACAAATAAATAGAGATATTTGGCCCAATATAAGCCAGATTCTATTTAAACTGAAGAAGGAGGGAAGGGTGTCTAATCCTCACCTAAAAGCGAGGAAAGACAAATCTGATTTTTACACCAAGGGCACAAGATTCATGCTGTAAAGAGCTTTCAGGACCAAAGCTGGTGCCAGAAATGCTGCTTGCACTCTTCCTCTGTGTCTCTCTCTTTTCCACTCAGCCCATTTCTGCTTCCCTAATTTCTCAGGATCAGGAGCATAAAAATACAAAAGCGTCGCCACAAATTCTGGGCTCCTAAAATACAGTAAGCCTGGCAGCTGAAACCAAAGCTGTTATTCCTTCCTGGTTTGTTGTCCTCCCTGCAGTACTGTCAAACTCTCCCTGCCAAGCATGGCAACCGACATAACATCCCATCTTCTCTTTTTATTCATCTGTTAAAGCTAATTTTTAGCATGCCACTGTTAACTCCATTGCTTTCTCATCTTTGTTCTTCTAATTTACTGGAACACACAAACCAAAGTGCAACAGCAAACCTCCAAGAGCCAGTTTTATACTATATTGGACACAAAAAGTGCGAAGAGGGTTGGAGGTTTAGATAGTCATGCATAGCATCACTCAACGAGTTGCATAGAGGTGAATCTATGGGATTTATGCATTGTTCCTCTGAGATGTCATTGACTCCAGATGAAGCCTTAGGCAGCTCAGATGTTTTGTTGGGAGATACTGAGCTGAATTTTCAGGGAAGTTGGTGTCTAATGGACAGAGAAGTTCTCATTCTTCCTCTAAGAAGTTCTTCAAAGAAAATAAAGTTAGCAACATGACTTTTTCCACTGCATATTTCAATATTTACCTTTTTATTGTTCTTTATTTGGCATCACTACTTGGATGAATGCAGGGGGATTGTCCAGGAGAAGATCAAAGAGTGAGGCTCCTTACTTATTAAAGTGATACAGAAAGCTTTCACAGGTTCACAGGTTATTCTGAGTTGGAAGGGACACACAGGATCATCGAGTCCAACTCCCAAGAGAACGCCCACCCAGGGATCAGGCCCACAAGTGTGGAACCACGGGCACCACGCTCCATCCATGCAAGCCTCCCACCATCGAGAACATGTCACTGAGCTCCTCATCCAGTCTTCTCTCAAACACCTCCAGGGATGGCGACTCCACCACCTCCCTGGGCAGACCATTCCAATGAGAGATCACTGTCTCTGGGAAAAACCTCTTCTTAACATCCAGTCTAAACCTCCCCTGGCACAGCTTGAGGCCATGGCCTTTCTTAACAAATCTTCATCTGCTGGGGCCTCCACATGCTTCAGGAACATTTCTTCGATCACTGTATCACAGTATCACAGTATAGATAAGGTTGGAAAGGACCTTGAAGATCATCTAGTCCAACCTATAGCCCAAATAACCCAGCATCATATCGCTCAACACCACATCCAGCCTTCCCTTAAACACCTCCAGGTTTGGTGAGTCAACCACCTCTGTGGGCAACCCATTCCACATCCAGATCACACTTTCAGTAAAAAACCTTTTCCTAATATCAAGTCTAGACTTTCCCTGCTGAAGCTTAAGACTGAACAGGTTTGCTGCGCTGAAATTACTTTCCGAGGGCCACGATCCAATTCGTGTTGAAGTCAATGGAAGTCACTCCAATTATTTCACTGGAGCAGGATCCGGTCCATAAGTAATTGAGCTCTTGAAGTTGTTGTGCAAATATTGAATTTCTCCTAATGTTCAAAGCACATTCAGTAGCAAGGAGCAGGTTGTAATAGAGCTGAGGGAGTATGGGGTGTATGTATAGAGCCCTTACTTTGACACATTATTCCATAGTCGCACCAAGCATTTCCCACATTAAGTGTTGTTCACATTACTCATCGGAGATTGAGGGTTTTGAAAACCCCCACAAAATGTCCCAGCTGTTCTTTATACTTTGTCTTAGAATACATGTCACAGTGTGTAGGAAGGGTAATTAACCTAAAGAACATTACATTTCACTGCCAAATGCTAAATGTCAGTATTATAAATGTCTTAATGTAAACAACACATTATATAAACAGTAGGAGAGAGAGAGATATTCTTTGAAAAGATATTTCACTAAGGGACTGGATGACCCAGGAAACTGTTACAAGATAACTTAAAGTCATCTTTTCCAATTCTACAGTGTCTAACAAATCAGTAGTACCTGGCTGTGATGGGATATTACCCAGTTTTCAGTAGTTTTCTGCTTTTTTTGTGTGGTGTTTGGGTATTCGGGTTTTATTTATTTATTTACTTATTTGCTTGTATAAAATAGATTCAGCTTTCCATGGCTATACTCTCTAAAATCAACCTCAAATTTATGTTTTTCAGTTATTCCCAGTCTCTCTCTTGTTCCAAGAAACGCAAACTGATCTTTCATGGCTTGTGAAAGGTTTTGGCAAGTCAAATGGAGTATTTCAGAGTCAAGGAACACTCCAGCTATAGGAAATCCACAGCTCAAACAGAACTACTTCAGACTCCAGACATCACTAACACAGAGGCAGAAGAGTAACTCAGGAGCCTCTGCTCCTGCAGACACTCAGGGCTTGAAGATTCCTGACTGCAAAAGCCTGATGGGAAGCTCTGAAGTCACAGGTTCACAGGTTATTCTGAGTTGAAAGGGACCCACAGGATCATCTAGTCCAACTCCCAATCAAACGCCCACCCAGGGATCAGGCCCACAAGTGTGGAACCACGGGCACCACGCTCCATCCATCCAAGCCTCCCACCATCCAGACCACGTCACTGAGCTCCTCATCCAGTCTGACCTTAAACACCTCCAGGGATGGTGACTCCACCACCTCCCTGGGCAGACCATTCCAATGAGGGATCACTCTCTCTGGGAAAAACCTCTTCCTAACATCCAGTCTAAACCTCCCCTGGTGCAGCGTAATGCCATGTCCTCTTGTTCTAGTGTCATCAGCCTGAGAGAAGAGATTCACACCCACCCGACTGCCACCTCCCCTCAGGGAGTTGTAACCAGCACTGAGGTCACCTCTGAGCCTCCTCTTCTCCAGGATGAACAACAACAATTCTCGCAGTCGCTCCCCACAGGGCTTGTCCTCCAGTCCTTTCACCATCCTTGTCACCCTTCTCTGGACTCTCTGAAGCAGTTCAACATCTTTCTTAAACTGGGGAGCCCAGAATGGACACAGTATTCAAGATGTGTCCATTGACATGAGTCTTGTGAACCTTAGTCAAAAATGTGGGTTCTGAAGTCAATGATTCAATAAGAATTAAACTGAGTCACTTCTCTGAAAATGAAATTAATTAGAAATGTTTTTCACTGAGAAAATATCCAGGCTACTCTGATATATTTACCCTTTCCTATTGGGTGGTTTTTGCTAACTTTGTAAGATAAAACATAAACTTCTATGGCCACCAAAATCAGCCTTTGCACTTAGACCAGCTTTACCTTATTTTCCAGTAGCAGGCCTTACCAGAATTCAATGATGGAAGAACAGATTTTTCATTTAATTGAGCAATTCTGACTTCTTGTCCAGCTTCTCAGAGGGCAAAGAACCCTGGGCAGAAAAATAAGACCAAGAAGTGAAGGAAAGAATAAAAGATGAGCATGGAAGAATAAGGGAGGTTTAGGATATGGCCATACTGGTAGTGTCAGCTACACAAAAATAATTTCAAACTCATTTGGAAATCTCCTATGGAAGACTGGTATCCTCTCCAAAGTCTGACACTTGAATTAAATCCTCTGCCTTCTGACTTTAAATTCTTCAGGCCAAAAAACAATGGAAAAACACCCACTACGATGGGGACTGGCCTCCCACTGCACTCAATGTATATTTTGCCTGTGACTCTTACAGGAGAGGGTTTGGACTTCTAATACTTGCTCTACAAATTCTTATTTCTGTTGCTTCATGGAATTTTCGAGAAGCAGTCTTAAGCGTGCTTAAGGTCATCAGAATTTGCCTTCAACATCCTCACAGCACAAACCCCAAAATTGGGTTGGCAATGATCCCTTTAAAAGGAAGGAACAGTAAAAGGCTTGGGTTTGCATTTTATTTTTCTTGCTTTCTTTAACTTCATTTATTAAAATTCTCAACGGAGTCAGGACTTTGAAAATGAGAATCCTGTCTCCTGACAACAAGTGCAATCACTCCTGTGACTTTTTCATGGAAAAAAATGCAGGTCTATTGTTTTCTACTTATTCATCTGGAGAAAAAGCTTTTCTCAGCATCATGACAATTATGTACGAGATGAAAATTATTAAGTAGTTTGTCTCATTTTTCCAGCTGTCAGTTTTCTTCACTGCCTTTTTCTCCTTGCAGAAAATCAAAGTGTCCAACATGGCTTCCAGTCCTCTCCTTAAGATCAAGTATGGAAGAAACAACTAAAAATCCTTTATTCAAGGATGAAAAATGTCTGGAACTGTTGACACAAACTTATCACACAAGTTTCTTGTCGCTGTTACAGATTTTTCACATGAAAGATGCTCAAAAATGCATTTCATGTTGATATTACTGTATGCAAATAACTTGCAGCATTATTAACTGATTTGCTAGGGTTTTAAACAGTTATTCCTGAAATTAGATGTTTTGATTACAGAGATAATAGAGTACACCATAATGAAAAGATAGAGCTTTCCAGTTTTATTAGTTGCAAAACACTGATGGGCAAAACAGTACATTTAGAATGAATTCTAAAATATGGTACGAAAAAAATGGATAATGTACTTGAAGTCTCTCATTTAAATGTTAACTGAATATCTATGCAAAACATCTTTAATTCTGAATAATACATTCTGAGTAAAATTTGCCCATTGAAAGCTAAGCAATTTCTATTAAATGGTAAAATCTTCTAGTCCCACCTATGGTGTCACACTGCAAGAGTTCACATTGGCCAACCTTCTTGCCAAAGTTCTTGTCACTTACTTACTGATAATACAGGACCAAACTTTTACAATAAAGGAAAACCTGACATTTTTTGGAAAAGTCACTCTTTATAAAAGACACTTGGAAAAATAAGGAAAACCTTAAATAATTCAGGAAAGTGCCATGGGAAATTCGAGGATGACAATTATGCACAAGTGCAGACCCACATATTTGATGCATTTTCTGGTGGTCCTGGCAAAATGTAGCTCCTGGTTGATGTAGGAACACAAAATCTTTTCTAGCCCCAAAGAAGTAATGATTCTCTCTGCAATTAATTACTGTTATTTTTTTCAATTTCATCCTTGTTTAAGGAAACGATGACATATTTTTGGGACAAAATCAGTTCTTTTGCCTAGCATATCTATTGGCTAGAATACTTATTTTACTGCTTAAAAAATTACCTATTGGATTACACATTGCTGATCCCATTAATGATCAATGGTTGTATCTGGAAATCACTCAGGAGTTTGCTCACACAGGATTTATATCTCATTCCTGTGGTTTATGGGAAGACTTGGATACTCACAGTATATATCACAGCCATTGCCAAGAGGCAGCAGGCAGCTCTGGGTATGGTATATTGTCCTCTGTGGAAGTAAATAAGTGTGAGGTTTTGAGAGGTATGATGTAGAAATAATTCTATATTCTATAAACTTTTGACGAGACTTTGAGCCCAAACCCATAATTCTCTACTTTTTTTTTGCTAAAATAATTATTTATAAAATACGAAAATGGGGGACTTTTTTTTCCTTTGGGTTAGCTAAGTTAGTTACTCCCAAGAACCTGTGTAACTTTGCTCTTGTAAGTGAAACTCTGAATTTTTTGTCATAAGTCTAAGCTGCCAAAATAAAGAACTAAAACTAAAGAGAGTATTAATACATGTTTATCCTGAGATTGACCTATTTATCAAAGGGAGTTATCCCAGGTACATAGGTCATTATGAAATCTCTCGTCATTTTGTTTCCCCAGTATATTAAATATTCTTTTCCTCATAAGTAGACGTAAATATAACCAAGTTATGCATCTACTTAAATATTTTGCAAGACTGAGGACCTCTTCACTCTCTATTGAACCCGAAAGTAATTCAGGCAAATCCGAAACACTTAGAGAAAGGAAACCTGGAATCAACAGGGTTCTTTGCTTTCACACTGTATAAATTTATGCCGAAACATGGGCACTGACATTTCATTCTTAGCTGTTGTCACACAATACTGCATAGCAGATCAAATGCAGCAATTAAAACTGTTTTGAAACTGCAACTCCTACTCCATAAATTACCGCGGTCTTTTGTTACAGAACAACCGACTCAACTTCCTGTTATGTTTGCGCTTAAACTGTTCACAGCTTCAGCTGATGTCCTGCAGTGTCTTTTCCAAAGGTCACACCACGGTTTTCGATTCACACATTTGATTAAAAATATAAGAATCGCGGCGTCCTGGGAAATGATCTGCAGTAAAAATAGATCAAAGTACCTGCTGTTTGCAGAATAAACCAGGTCCCTGTTTCTTTCCCCTCTCAGTCATCATGGCAAAAAGGGGAGGTTTTGTGCATGGCTGCAGAAACCATACTGATAAACTAGGGAATTATAAGTATTTATTTTATGGGGATTTTTGTGGGGTTTTGGGGGTTGATTTTTTTTAGAGCACAGCTTCTGTAACTGATAAAAATATGCTCAGTTTAAAATACGGCTGAGGAAAACCAAGGGGTAGAAAACTAAGAGGACTTAGATTTTATGAGAACCAAGTCCTCTCATTCTTCTTCAACTGCAGCAACACACTTTTGCACAATTGTCTTCAGGTCATACTGACATAACTTTCCTTGCACAGGCAAGTGTAGTCCCTCACTTGCCCTATTTGCATTTAATGAAGTTATTGTAGAAAAGTCCATGCAGACTGAATCTGCATCTCATCTTCCCTTTCCCTCAAGCTCACATCCCTCAGTGTGGTGTGGTAGAATAATTAAATGCCTCTTCCCGTTATCAGTAGTCCTGATACTTTGGTGTCCGACAACCAGAAATTTTGAGAAATCATTTGCACCATATGGTGGCAAAACCCTGGCCCAAAGTGAGTGTAATTCAGGAAATACATGGTGAAATACTGCTCTGTTTAATTAAAAATTCCTTTCAGAATTCCTTTCCATTTTCAGTATGGGAAGTTCATTTTATACAAGATTAAAAATCTAAAGCAAGGTTATATTTTCCAAATCTAAAGCAAGATCATTCTACTCTAAAGCAAGGTTATTTTATTGTCTAAAAGAGATATTCACACCAGACCAGATGACTGAATTTAAAAAACTGAGTCTTTTCTTGCATTTTCAGCTTTCTTCCTTCATTTTTTAGGGAGACATTAATGCAGAATCTCCTAAAGAGGAGTTACCCAGTTGGGAGAGTGAGGATGTGGGGTGAGAATGTATTTTCACAGTCCAAAGGCTGACCTGGGAAAGCTTCCCTGGAGTCTCTGCTTCCTGCAGCAAGATTCGGATGCATGAATAACTGGAAAATCCAGACTAGACTTTACCCAGACCCTGTAGTTACACAAAGAAAAACATGGAATGTAGTGTTGAGACAATTTGTAACAGACTGGTGAGCATTTTGAGTGGGAATGGGCCAAGTTTTAAGAGCAGATCTAACACATGTTCTCTCAAATGTAAATTGGATTAAAAACTGTTCCATTTCACTTACTCTACTGTGAAATGACATTCTGGTTTATTAGCAATGCAGGTCCTGACTAAAATTTAGTACGATTTTTATCTTAAGAGCGAGTCTATGGGGAACTTTACATTTCTTTGATGATTTTCATTACAGCTTTAGCTATATTTAAACCGAATTTTCATCTACATAGAACATCACAGTCTTTCAAGCTCAAAGATGTCAGGAGAGACTGAAACAGCTCTTTGTGAGCCCTTGCTTTGTCTGTAGGCTTGGACCACGGGAAAAAAAAGTAGACTTGTGTACAGGTAAACAAGTAGTGGCTTGTTTACCTGAAGTAGCCTCCTTCCCCAGGCCTCCTTTTGTCGAGGTTGGAGCTGAAATGAACATTTGCATTATGAATGTTGTTTAGCTGATGGAGGAGATGTTAACACAACCATTTACATGGGTCCCCGGGGAAACAAATGTAGTGATTTGCCCTAATGGTTCCATTACAGGACTGAACATTGGCAAAGCATGCACTGTCCCTTTCAGGATCTTTGCCTCAGAAGAAAAATAACTCTGAGTATTGATATTCCAGCCTAAATAACTGTTCTTATAAGTTATTCTTCCAAAAAGTACTTTTCTCATCCCCATTAAATATATTTTCTTTGGTCAACATAAAATTTCAAATTGCAATATTGGAAAAAGAAGCCTTGTAAGCCTCTACTTTTATATTCTCACAACTTAAAAATAGGCACAGCAATCTTCTTTGCCACTATATTTTTCTGAAACTATACTGTATAACAACACTACATCGTTTTGATAGCTCACAATTGCAAGTATGTTTTCCTGATCCAATTTCAGCTTGATATTTCTGCAATAGATCATATCACAAAAGCATTGTAGTCAGAGAAAAGACTTAGCATAATTCCTATATTTAGGGTTCTGTCAACAGATGTTGAAAATACAAAGAAGCTGTTTTGAAAATAGAAGCCATGGTAAATGGACATTTGTCTATCAGGCCTGAAAATATGTCTGGTTACCTGGCTTGCCAGCAGCTGCATACATTACTGTCCTTGAGGGGAAGTTATAAAAGCTACAGTGAAGCTGCCCAGAGAAATAAATCAGTCTGAAACTAACCTATTTCTTTCTTTCTTTCGTATTACCATTAATATCATTTTGTTTTTGCAAGATTAATGCACCTTAGCAGACAAAGATACAGTGAAACCAATTGTCTGTGCTCCAGCTTTCAGTCGTGTTACTGTCTTTCTCTGCATTACTTACGTGTGTATATGTTCCTAAGCAAATTTAGAGCTTGGATATCTGGTAGAGGAGACAGAGCAGACACAGATGAGGCAGAGGTAGTAAAATACCATTCCTAACACTTCTCTTCTAAAATAAAGGGAAATCTCTGTGATTAAGAGAATGGTCTCTCTCTCTCTCTCCCCAGGGAAAACTGAAGCTAATGGGATTTCTTTCTTATCCTGAGAAAGAACAGAAAAATAAAAAATCATATGGAGAACACCAGAACAAGAGGACATGGCCTTAAGCTACACCAGGGGAGGTTTAGACTGGATGTTAGGAAGAGGTTTTTCACAGAGAGAGAGTGATCCCTCATTGGAATGGTCTGCCCAGGGAGGTGGTGGAGTCGCCATCCCTGGAGGTGTTTAAGGTCAGACTGGATGAGGAGCTCAGTGACATGGTCTAGATGGTGGGAGGCTTGGATGGATGGAGCGTGGTGCCCGTGGTTCCACACTTGTGGGTCTGATCCCTGGGTGGGTGTTCACTTGGGAGTTGGACTAGATGATCCTGTGGGTCCCTTCCAACTCTGAATAACCTGTGAACACCATCGCCAAACTGCATGGATTCAGTGGTTCTTTAATGTAAAACAGGTGGATTTTCAGGCAGTTCTGTTTCCTGATGTCATGGTACTGCCCCTGTGCTGTCCTAGAGCACAGAGTCTTGTTGTAGAAGGGTCAGGACTCTGCCACTGGGGAAGTCTCTTTAATCAAATAAAGCTCTTTATATGCCTGCACCTTCACTCTTAAGAGCAATCACTGAAACAGATTCTGTCTTACCCACTTTCCTATCTTAATGCCACTGTAACTTTGAACACTTTTCTGTCTTTTTTTAATTCTACCAGCTCACTTATTTGAAGTGCAAAAGCCTGTCTAAATGAGCAACCCCCTGCCTAAGATCAACATGCCCAGCAGTGGAGTGCTTTCCTGCACCTTCACAGCCTAAAAGATGAAGTTCACGCAGTCTTAGGGGTTTTCAGGTCTACTGGAATGTTCCAGAACTCCCAGACTGCTTTTTGTGAAACTAAGACAAGAGGGAAAAGTATCTGGACCAAGGTTTCATGGTGGGATTCAGCTGAACAAGCACAGATCAAGAATTCAGTTCAGGGTTAAGGACACCTAAATGAAGGTGCCTAGAGAGACACTTGGGACCTCACCTTGTGCTTTATGGAGAACTCTTCAATAGATTTCAGTCTGCCAGGAACTGGAAGAAAAGATCAGACATGTGCATGTCTTTGAGATGTTCTGTGGCGTTCAAAACGTCCTTATTCAGCTGACAGACAAAACACAGGGCCTGCAAAAGATGGAACTGCAAGGAGGAATACACCATCTCCAAATGCAACAGGCACTGTCATGTGAGCAGTTAAATTCATAGTTATGAGTGATGTGAGTGGCTCCATGCTCCAGTGGCTGCACTGGTTACACTTCTTCTGGCTCTAGTTGGTGCCTTGGACCCCTGCTTGTGATGGACACCTGTGTTTCAATGTTGACATATGTGTCTGCACACAGATTCTTAAATTTTCACATCTAAATTAGTGAGACAATCCCATTTCTGTGTCTAAACTAGTCATTTGAGCTCTCTTTCAGATAAGTCAAGAGAGAGATGCGCTTCTGAAGTTCTGAATTCATCCTGGCTTAACAATCCAGCACTTGGATGGGCCTATTTATTTCCATTGACTTCTGGGGTCCCCTTGGGTGTATCCAGAGGGAAGCAGTCACACAGGGGACACGTGAGGGAGGGATTCAATTCTCAAAACACAGATTTGTAATTTTGTGCCCTGTGGATTTCACCCTTTGTCTCCAGGTGATGATGCAGAAGAGCAACAGTCTTCTGTGCCGGAACCTGAAGCATCATTTGAAGGACAAAATGGGTTTAATCTGTTTCCCCCAAATGCCTTCTTTTTTTCTTCCCCCCTCCCCTCAAACTGGGATTCTGACTGTCCATCATCTTATTTAGAGAAAACGTCTCTTATTTAGAGAAAGATCTTATTTAGAGAAAAATTATCAGTAGATAATTAAAAGGCTTTTTTGTTAATACTTGTTGCATTTGGTTGAAAACCAGCTCTTTTTTCAATGAGATGCAAAAGTCCCCACACCTCTCTTTGATGGCTATTCCGCCTTTCCCAGTGAGAAATGTGTCTTTCACTGAACCTTAAATTCAGTAAATTGGTCTCTACATTAAAAATGTATCTGATATGAATATTTAAACAGTCTAGGTTTTCAGTGGAAATTTTGTATGTTTCTGGTCCTTCTGTGAGACCAGACACAATAAAACAATCTGGAATGATGGACTGATGTATAACCTCTTCAGAAACCATAGTGTAGTGTGACAACACAAGTAGTTCTGAAATACTTGGTTTTCATACACAAGAGGAAGGGTCATCCTTTGGCTTGTCCTGAAGGACAACGCAGGGCCAAGCTCTTTGTCTTTCCCTGGTATAAAGTTTTCTTGTTGTCATGATCACTGACTTATCACCAGACAGAGATTAAAAAAAAAAAGGTTAAAACACGAGCTTGCAAAAGCCTTTTGCTCAAAACCTGGTATAAATCTAGACTTATTCACTTCTTTTTTTTAATAAAACTACAATAAGAATGCTTCTTTGTCTACCTGCATTCTCTTAGATTCATCACTGAATCTAATGCATTTCTGGAGTCCCATCATCCAGACCCTGAGGTCTGTCGTTGCCTTTGCAATCGTATCACTGGTTATGAATTTGTTAACCTTACAAAGTGTCGGGGAGATACCGGACAGAAAATGCAGAGAGCAAGAACCAAGTGCCTAAAGCACACAGGAACAGCTGTGCTGATCAGCAAATCCCCAAAACTCACCTGGGATGTTCAATGACTCATAAATTTCATTTCCTTCCCTGGGTTATTCAGACTGTAGGCACCGCCACCATCTCAACGTATTCCCTGCACACAGAGATTTTCCTCCCTCGAACCCTTTCAGTGAATCAGATTATTTCAAAGCTCCTGCTGCTGTCTGTGCAAGCCAGGGTCTTCTGCTTGCCTTCAGGACCTCGTTGGGCTCATGGCCCCTGTATCTTGTCATATCTCTCTGTCAGTGTGAGCACCACTGCAGCTGCAGAAGGACAGCAGAGAGTAAAAGCTCGAAGGCTAAGTGGCTAAGTGAGAACGAACACAAAAGGACACTTAACTCAACTTGACATTGTAGGTGACATTTCTAATTTCCAAAAGCCTTTCAGCCCCTGAAAAATGCAGAATGACAAAGTTTCTCTGGAAGACTGGCAGACCCATCTGCGTCGCTAGAAAACAAATTACATCTGTGATGAAGGTCGGAGAAAAGCTGGGTAATACTTGTCAGGGAGGAAAGAACTGAAATAAAATGGAAAGATTTTCTTCTACTGAGAACAAATCTCAGGGGTCCATCATCTCACTGGATCCTCTTTGCCCACCATCTCCCTGATTCCAGAAGTCTTACATTTAATGCAGTATAAGAGCCTTGTCTACTGAGGTTGGGACTGTCTCCTGGAAAATACAAGTTGTGGGTTGAGGTGAGGCTTAAATGTGTGTTCTCTTGTTTGAGTAAAGTTACTCCCATCTGTATAGAAAAGACAGGCCCCGTGGTGTTTAGGTTTGGTCTTCCTTGGGAATTTCAGTGGAGCCTTCCTGTCCCCAATTCCCTGGGGTACTGACGGCTTTTAAGTGTCAGATAAACATCCAGGTGATATTTCCTTTATTTTTGAGGGTACAGTGGTGAGTGTGCTTAGGCTGCTGGGAGATGTCCTAAAATGGAGGTGTTAATAGGTTTTCAGCTTTTGAGGATAGGCAGCCCTAGATTATAGTTTATCTGGACATCTAAATCCGTTCTGGTTGCCACAATAGATGGTTTTTCCAGAAAGTAATGGAAGGATTTAGAGAATGTGAAACACGTTGAGGGAAGCTATATGGAGAATATTGCACCTTCTAAAGTTGTGTGAAATCTAATTAAATATCAAAAGATATATTCTCCTATTTTTAAATTATACTTCCCCTCAGTACTTTCTCTATCTTGCCCAAATTTGCATCTTTTTCTTTTTAAGGCATTTTAGGGAAGATACATCCCTCTAATCCAAATGTCTATATGAACATGAATTTGCACATCCTTTCAATGTGAAAGACTTATCTATAAAATGTGATCACTTTCACTCAGCAAGGCAGATAGACTCGATGTTTCTTCCACCTTCTCGGGATACGACACCTAATTTTACTTGAAAGTATGTGTACTTACTCCACTCAGATAAGCTTATATTGATGTCTGTAATAAAACACCCCAAAACTGGAATTGCTATCAGCTTTGCATTTCATTAGCAATGCTTTGTATGCCTCTGATAAGTATGTGCCAGTTCGGATTTTACCCAGACTGTTGGAGTCAATGCCTCTGATATCTCAAAAACATAAACGACTCGTGGTCTTTATTAATAACGGGTCTCCAGGCACCAGGTTTACATTTTTTATAAGAGTTTTATGCATCCAACAGTATCACACACTGCAGAACAGCGTTGTGTGGTTGATTTAGTGTCTGCTTCCCCCTGACTGCAGCAGTGGTGAGCTGCTCTGCAGATCTGCTGTCTGCAGATGTGATTCAGAGCTCCTTGTAAACACAAAGATTCTCATTGACTTCACCTTTTACAATAACATTTATAATTTTTATAACACATAAAGGCCTCAGCCAAGACTGTCACCAGTCATGCGTCTCATCAGGAATTCTTTGTGCACTTCTAGAGACTGTGCTCAGTTGCTCTGGAGCCTGGTAATCACAGCATCACATTATGACAGTGTTGATAAGGTTGGAAAA
>WEKX01014311.1:0-10551 GCA_013390025.1 Pitta sordida
CGTTCCCACTCCCCTTCATCCTCAAGGGTTCTTTCTCCTACTTCATGTTGAGAAACGTGAGGTGCATGTGGATGCTCTGGCTCCCAGGAGTCTCTAAAGGTTGGGAGCACACTGTCTCTCAATTCTATTCCCCTTGCATTACCTTGANCCTCCCTGGGTGTCCCCAGCCCAAAGTCCTGTGAGTCCAAGGCAGCCCCTCTCATCGTGTGCGGCTCAGCGCCGATCCTAGCACAGTGTTAGTAGTGGGGCAGAGTCTTATAGGAGCAGAGGTCTTGCAGGGCATAACTGGTAAGAACAGAGATTTAGGAAATTATATCATTCCATCCAGTCTGGGAGCAGAATTTGTTGTTTAAATATATTCCAATTAAGAGAAGCAGATAATCTCCAACACAAATATTGGATCCCACAGAGGAAAACACATATTGGTTTAAAACCTTTGCTGTTCAGATCTATCACATTGATCCTGATACTACTGTAACAGTATCAGGAGAATAGAAAAAGTAGTTACTACATTTAGGAAAAAGAAGTGAAAGAAGGAAAGAAGGAAAAAGAAGGCAACTATAGGTCTAAGTGTCTTCAAAAAGTTTTCACAATAGATTTAGAACAAAACTTAAATGAGAGAAAAAATACAGATAATTAGAAAAAACATGAAAATGCCAGACTCACCTGATAATATCTGCCTTTGATAAGATTACTACATTTCCCTTGTCTAAAAATCAGTTATCTGGACTTCATTAGAGCATTTATTGTGCAGTCACATGGGAAATTTATTAATTAAATTGGAGAAGAGGGATATGAGTATAAAAGCTGGGCGGTAGGACAGGGGCTCAGTGCCAAGCAGGGTCCCACAAGCTGGGCTGTGTGGAGCTAGCAGGTGTCGCTGAGGAATTGGAGAGGACCAGTCATGTAATCAGACTTAGTCATGTTATTACAGACCAAAGAACAAGAAGTCAAAGTTAAATTAAATTCGTGGCAGAGAGGAAGTTGGGAGACATGACCAACACAAAGGAGGATTGAAAGAAATGGGTGGCCTGGAGGATGAGAGTAATAGATAAGAGATGGAATTCAAAATTACAAAGTGTCAGGTTATACATTTAGGGACTAGAAAGAGTTTCTGCCACAAGACTAGGCCTCATAAATAGGAAGAAACAGGTGAGCAAGGAAAAGCTGAGAGTTTTTTTGTCAGAAAACAGTTCCAAGCCACTGGTGTGAGATAAGCAGGACCCTGCGATATCAAGGCAAAGCAAATTCTGCAGTAATATATCAGAGAAGGTTTTCCCAGTAACGAAAGATTTCCAGGGAATGTTCATGATGTAGCACAAGGCACCAGTAAGAACTTCTCTGGAATATTTGTCTACAATGTTCAAGAAATAAAAATTCAAACTGGAACAGGTGCAGAAGAGGACTAGAAGACTGGCAGGATGAAAAATCTATATTAACCAAGGAGACAAACTGAGTATTTCTATTTTCAGCATAAAGATATTAATAAAGGTATTAAGCAGCAAGATATTTAATGCATTAATATAATGGGAGTTCACAAAACCATTTTTAATGGAAAATTAAAAGAAGGTCTGTAAGCATTATAAAAGTATATCCTGTAAGTTTTTAGTACAAGAACCAGACACAAGAAACTGAGAAGGTCTTGGTATGGAAACATAGATATATTTTTGTGGATATATTTTTGTGAACTGGATTATGCAACACATTTCCCAAGGGATAAGACTTCATGATCCCACAGTCCCAGTCCAGCCCTATCCCAAATGCTCCTGTGCAGCTATAATGCCCTGAGAATTATACTTTCAGGACTGCACATTTCAGTGGAACAGCAGGTGAAACAGTGGGTGCTTTGGTCTGGCTTGACCAATGTTTGGGACTATAGCCAGGAGCTACTAAATTTTTCATAATGGGTGGGGTTGTCATGATTCAAATTCACACACCAATATTTGGCTAAAATGGTGTTTGTATATGTCTGTATAGCTCACAGCACTGTTCACTTTGTTCTGTGTTATAACCACTTACACTAGATCTTACTATTCAAATCATGAAACATATATTTTAAAGCATGTGAAAAAAAGGCTAAAATTGTTGGATTACAGAGCATGGAAAGATGAAAATGTACCTGTAAAACTTTTGAAATTAATGTAAACTGATCAATTTTATACCATTTCATATTCAAAAGGAAATGTGGCAATACCTATATTTTTTCGTCTGAAACTCAGAGAGGTTTGAGGACATTAAAGTATTCGAATAATGTGTTTCTCAAATATTTAGTTAAATATGTTAAAAGAGGGGGAAATATTCAATGCAATTTTATTTAAAAATCTTGCAGAATCTTTCATGCTTCTGATTTTTGCTGCAAACTCAAAATCAAAACAAATCAAAATTCTACCCTGAAATTGAGGTGTTAAAGCTAAAATGTCCTTATGAAAGGACCTGGTAGGATTGAAGCTGTTATATTTTAACTTCAGGACAGTTTTCTAAGCCAAAGAGTAACTTCATACAGCCTCCACCTCCAATATAACTAGTGCTTTTGGATCTAGTGCCAAAAATAGCCAGCCTTGCTGAAGAAAGATTCCACTGGGATGTAAACAACATGAGAGATCCTTTAAAAGAAACAGTTACATATGTCAGCAATGTTTTACTGAGAAACAGAAGAGCAAAAAGTAAAATAGTGCAGTTAAGTACTCAGTTTTTAGATGTCACTGGAGCCAAACATGCGTCCTGCACAGAATTGTAACCCCACAAAGCTGGGGAGAGAAAGAGAAGGAAGGGAAGGCAGCTTAGTTATTTTTGTATTATTAACAGCAGATATAATGTCAGAAGGAAGTAGAGAATAAAGTATTTGGATTTAAGTAAGCAACAACAAAAATTATTTTAAAATGTTTACATACATATTGAAGGCAAAAAGACTGTAAAATGTTTGGAAGAGCTGTAAGAGAAACTAAAGAAAGGGGTTTCCACATGTAATTCAGCAGTATTATATGGAATGTCATTCAAAAATCCAGAAACGTGCAACAAAAATAATTTCTAAGGAGAAAAGAATTTTGAAAACTATTAGGAAAGACTATGTATGAGCAAAATTCAAAGTAGAGATTTAAAGTTCTGTTAAATTGTTTGTAAAGCTTGGTAGAGTAAAATTTCAATACTTTTTTTTTTACTAACATAACCTGCATAAGAGTTGGCTTACTGGAAAATGACATTTAAAATACTGTTCTATTTATACTCATCCTAAAATACCAGTTGGACAGGGAAGAAAATACTACCAAAACCAATTCCTGGGGAGATGAAAGTGCCAGCAGGGAATCTCCTACTGATTTAAATTGATGTCTATGTTATCAGAAGTTGAAGTTACAGTCTTATAATAAAATCAGTCCACAATATATTATCACATGCAGTTCTTAGTCTCAAGCTCTGGTTCTGCCACAGAATTCACAGCTGAACTCGTGAAGGGGAGGTATAGCCTTGGCTTGAAGTCACCTTTGTGCCTCCTGGGGCCTTGCCTCATTGGGTCTCAGCACCAACCAGGGTCCACAAGGTGGTGTGGAGATGACAAGGAGGCTGAGGATTAACTACCTATGCACTGGCATAAGAGGGCATATATATTATTTCTTCTCTGGAAGATTTCTAACATCGGAGACTGCTTACTGGAGGTGCATCCAACAGCCTCTCCACTGATCAGTGCCTGACTTCTTGTTTCAGGGCACTTGAACACTGAGAGGTCACAAACTGTCTGCAGCTGTGACTCACGCAGTGAGTGCAACCATTAACTATGAGCAACCATTAAGTAAAGCAGCCATTAAATGTGTGCTCATCTTCTGAGGAGTAGACCAGTACAATGCACAGAAGCTCCAGTGCCCAGTAGGGGCTGGCAATGCTGGATGCACTGGAGAAAATCAGGCTGGTGGGCAGTAGGATCTGACCTCATCTGGAATTCCACCTGCATGTTGTATCTGCTTACACTTTGAGCTCTTTGTGCCTATAGCAGAGAAAGAACCAGGATAAAGCTAAGGAGCTAAATCATTGTTATTGATGGAGCTGGTGCTTATTTCTGATTTGTCTACCTGCACATTGTACCCAAATGAAGGGAGAATATTATTTTTATGAAGAGTATGCCCTTATTTGAAATTGACACTAATGAATGCAAGGCCCTTTCCCCGTCTTGTTTGTACCATCAAATTAATTAGCAGTATTGTGACATCAGTATTTTTCTTAAGTAGTTCAAGGCTTAAACGTTTTCCTTTCTTTTTCTAAAGGGCATCTTCAGTGCCCCTTATCTACCATAAGAATCATGCATCACTTGTATTTTTCACAACTAATGCTGTTTATTATAAAAACCGATTGTGATGTGAAGATTGTTATACTGTGCGGCAAATTGCCCAAACAATTACTGTAAATGCATGAGCCATAAACCGTACTGCCAAGGATACTGGTAGGTTAGGTCCTATAAAAGAAACAATTAGAGTCTGAGGTGAAAATAATAGAGATGGGATGACAGCTATTGAAAAAGCAGAACATCCAGTTTAATGTTGTAAATATAGGTTTGTGGATTACACTGATGGTTTTAAAGGGTTCATGACTTATTGAATGGAATAGAATATTCCATACTTCAGAACGGGGCCAAAATTATTATTCCTTTTTAATTGTGATGTCTGATGCATTTGTGAGCAGTTGTTGAGAACATCCTCGCATTATACTGATTCTGGTTCTAAATTATCATACTGCTCCAAGGGTTTGGGGTTTTATTATTATTATTATTTTAATTTTTTAGCATTTTGTTGTTCAGGGTCTGTTCTGAACAAAGTATTTTCTCCTGAGGAACTTGGAGTGCTTAGAGGGTTACAGCAGTAATTATTTCAGTTTCAGCCTACACACTTCACTGCTTTAAATCATCATTAGAAGTTTCATCCCTCAGCAACTCCTGCTGAGACAATCTTAAACTCCTAGAAACAACTGGATTAGAATAGCTTATCCTTATAACAATTTGTATATAAGGATATTGATAAGAATTTTCTAGAAATTAAGAAAATACATTTTTTTTCTTAGGAATCATCTAAATATAGAAAAAGGTTTTTCATGATCACTAAAGAGTTTCAATAATTCAAACCAGATTTGGAGCATATGAAGATTAGAATAAATAAAAATTATGTGCACCCAACAAGAGGATATGTTGCAATAAACTATAATACATATATAGAGAGAAAATATAAGAAAACTGACACTACCGCATGAGAAAATTAAACAGTCATCTGTTTTATTAAGACAAGACGTAGATAAAAGACAGTGACATAAAATTCAAATATAAGACCCTAGGGAGAGAACCAAACAACTGGATACTGCATTATGACTGGCCAATAAGGCAGAAGTGCTGGACACAAAAAATCAAAACTGCGAAGGGTCTCCCTAGGCTTTAGAGGAGAGGATAAAGTAAGCAGCAGAGAAAAGGTGGCAACCAGGGAAGGGCAGTCTGTCTACGGTACATGACAGCTCTGAACTACCGGATGCATCAGTCAGGACAGGAGGGGAGAGGCTGTAAAATGGCTCTGAAAGCAAGTTGCAAGGAAATTGAGCATGCAGCTGTAACACCTTTCAGGAAAATGCTGTCATTCTCAGGCTTTTACATATTGTTAAGATCCTTTTACATATTGTTAAGAGAAGCTGATCTTAATGTTAGGTAGGGTTTCAGACCTGTATTGAAAGATTGTGCTGCACTGAAGTCCAGGGTGGTGTTGGGGAGCAGAGCTTGGGAGGTGGCTGGGCTGTGGGCCTAGGAAGTAGCTGTGTCCTCAGGCTGAAGTACCTACCTCCTACCAAAAGTCAAGGTAGAGTCCTTAAAACTAGACCTTAGGTATAACAGAAACCAAAAGCTGCACTAATTACAGACAGACCAAGCCAGCACAAAGCAGTGTGAGAGTGTGAAGCACTGCTGTCCACGCCAACAACAAAACAGAGGGCATCTGAAACCATTCCTTGATTCGTGGCTACTAATGCACACTGCTGAATTTCTGTTGGCTTTACCTGCTAATATGCTCAATTCATACTTAAAAATATTTTGGCTTCAAATGATCCCTCCTTGTGGACATGTTGTGTTATACATGCCTGAATCATAACATTGCTATTAAATGTCACCTGAGGAAATATCATAGCCTTCTGTTCGTATATTTGTTTTTTTAAGGGAGGTATTTAGAAAATAGAAGCACAACACAAAAATAATTTAAGGTAAACAATGCGGAAAACAATAATTTAAATTATATTGTTAGATTCAAAACAGATTGAGACCACACAGGTAAAGATTCAGCAGCAAAACTACAGAGAAAATCACCACCTATATGAATAGCTGTGTGAACTTTAAGTAGAAATTACTGAAGAATATTTTAAAATATTATGCCATTACAACTGATTCTATTAGAATGAAGCTGTACATAAAGCCAGAGCCCTTATTATAAATCTAGGCAAGACCGATTTTCTTATATGACCTTCAACTACCGACTGTGCTAGAGAAGGTTCAATCCAGTTCTTAGTAAATAGGCGTCACCAAACAAACAGGACTGACACTAATTAGGTCCCTTGTTGATAGTCAGGAAACAGAGGACAGAGGCAGAAGACGGCATGGCCCACTCATTATTGGAGCAGTAGGTGAGGACATTTGCTGGCTGGCATGGCAATGGAGGTTGGCACTGCAGCTGCCACTTTGAAACAATGCTGAGAGTAGAGGATTTCAGTATCAGGAGAGACAGTCAAGCAAATTTCACAAGCACTTCGCATGAAAACAGAGACAAGAACTTCTACCTAAATGCTTAAAATTTGAGGAAGACAATATTAACCTGTGATATTTCTCCACCTCAAGGACATACCCCTTAGTTTTGGTCACCTCACCTAAGAAAACAGTCTGGCACCAGAAGAAGAGAATACGTGGGCCTGCAAAAAGGACAACAGAGGGCTGTCAGTAGCTTTTGCATATGGGGAAATTAGAAAAGGGGTTTGGAAAGACAAGTGGAAAAAAATGCTCAGAATAAATGGTATATGTATTAGTAGTATCGAGGGGTACAATTGATCAAGAGAACAGCTGTAAGGGAATTTGAATGACTTTTTCTGAAAAGATAATTCCCAGTAGGATTCAGGCAATGTTTGCAATAAACCTATTTTTATTAAGATTATTGGATTGGTGCTATCCAGGGAATTATATTTTCCAATTACTAATATTTTCATTTTTCAGTCTTAGTTTATGATTGAAGCAGGGACATAGGTGGCACAGAACAAAATGCATTGGCTTGACTTGGGATAAGAATAATCATAGCCTCAAAGCAAACAAAGTCCCAAGAAATTAGTCTTTATTTTCTAGCTCATTAAAAAAGACCTTGAGTTTTAATGGCAAAACAGTTATACTTTTTTTAAATATAGATGTGTATCTGTCCATTAGATACACTGCCATACACTCTGAATCAAGAGCCTAACACCAATTTGGTGCCAGGCTCAAACCTTTAATATTGTACTGTCTATGCCCAAATAATATAACTATAGGTGTGAAGACTACAGAAAAGCTCACTGCATAATAAGTCTGTTACATCTCCCATTAAGCTATGGAAACTATAAAGAGATGTACAAGACCCTTTCTGCAAGATTTATTACAAGGAGTTTATGTCTCATTTCACTTAGAAGTCTCTCTTGCCTGGAAGACGCTTTTCCCAGAGACAGCTTCAGAGGTTACTGCTGCTGCATTCCTGTAGGAGTCCATAATCCAGTTCCAAAGAAGCTCTCCCTGCTATAAGAAGACAAGTTCTTGCATGTTTGAAAGCCCCCACAGTGGCCGGGATGGGAAACAATAAAAGCCCCGGTAAGAACAGGGAGCATGTCTTTCCCCAGGCTCAGTGTTTTTTAACACTGTTAGATTTAATGTTCTTTGAATTTTAGTGTTCTCATCTTTGGAAATTAATTTTCCTAAATCCTACCACTGCCTGGAATTTTAGGGTGTACCTGCACATTATCTTTCTTCACAACAGGAATGCTGCCACTTTTTTCAGATCCTTTATAGCTCTGTCATGATTGTCATATCTTACTGTGATATCCATGTAGCAATGTTGAAAAGAAACCAGCTGAGAAGTCTTCTCAGTTTTATATTCAAATTGGTCAGATGATTGCATAAGTCCTATGACAGCATGCACTAAGTATGTCAGATAAAGAGAACCTTTTCCTAAATGATTCTCTTGGTCAGGGTTAGCAAGTCTACTGACAGCTCTAATGTGAATTAATAATGCAGAATCTTTCTATTTGGATTCCTATACCCAGGGCCAAGCTATTGAAAAAGAGGAAAAGGTGAGCCAGGAGTCAATTTTCTCGAAAACTAGGCCTGAGGTCAGAGGACATGCCTCTTAGGTTGTTATTTTTTCTGGAAGGAGCATGATCAAATGTCAAAATGATTTTGCAGAAAGGAAATGAGGGTATAGTGTCCTGTCTTTCTCTTGCTTCTTTCTCCCACTGCTTTAAAAGATGGAAGGAGAGAAACTCTCAAATTGTGTCAGTTTTGGATGGATCTGAGAAGAAAAAGATCTTAACCTATGTGGTGCCTGGTTTTTTTATGGATCTCGCATGGGAAAAATAGAGAAGGAGTAGTCTCCTCCTGGCATGTCAGAAGAGAGGAGTTTCTTAGAAGCTGACTGCAGTATGCTGAGGTACGTATGCAAGAAGGTGCCAAATGCCTTAGAAAGACTGTAGACAGACAGATGGCAGTCAGGTGAGACTAAGACACAGATACCACCTCTGGGTTGGAGAACAGAAGGGTTGAGCAAAAAAAAAGCTTTGAACAGTTGCTCTTGAGAAAGGGCAACTATGATTTGAATCTTGGAAAGGAATTGTAAATTCAGTATCTCAATAGGATAAAACTCCCAGGTGTTCCCATCATGAGAGACTTTTATAAGCTTTTTTTGTTTTTCATGTCCTTACTACCACACAGTAAGAAGGCAGATGTGCAATAGGTCTCAGTATTTCTATCAAGATATGGAATATAACGTAGGAGACACTGATTCAGATTTACCAGGGTAGCTGAGGGCACTGAAAAACTCCTCAACTGTCTACCCCAACATGAAGTGATTCAGGCTTGAAACACAGAGTCATAGACTCACAGAATCACAGAATTAGTAAGGTTGGAAAAGACCATAGAGATCATTGAGTCCAACCTATCACCTGTTACCTAACCTGTTGTCATCCTGCTTCCAACACACCATCTTACCAATAACACACTAGGTCATGCTACTAAGTACATCTTATCCTTATCATTCAGCATCCATAAACATTATTGGAGGAACAAAAATTGTTCCTCATCCCAAAACGTAAATGCAAATCCATTTGGTGCACCTAAGTGCAAGGTAAGAAAAACCTTCCAACTTTACCTAGTTCACATTCAATTGTGTAGCTCAGTACCCTTTCCAATTGCAATTAATAACCAGCAATAATAAATATTCAGGTTTAGCGCTAGACTATTTGCTGGTTACATGAATCAGGAGAAGAGTGGAGAAACACTCAAAAAACCAAACTCCCTATTATCCTTTGGCATATCAACTAATATTTTGTGTGTGTGTCACTGAAGGTCTAGGGATCAAATTGCCACTTCTAACATGCTCTCGTGGTGTTTAAAAGGTCTTATCCTTTCCTTTGCCCTAAGGCAGGGACTGCATTTAACTTGCAAAATATTTGTTTTCAATATTTTTTCTACCTTTCATAGCTGAGAAGATAATCCACATTTTATCTGAAAAATACAATTGGCAACTAGTTCTCCAGACTTACACTGTAGCTGAATTAATTGCTTCAATTTCAAAGCTGTGGTGCTGGGACTTGATCACGGCTTAAAGTTCATAATCAGCATAAACAGCTCAAATGACACTGGTAGTGAATGCAGTGATTAAATATGGCTCCTGTGCTCTCAGTTAATATTGCACTAACTGTTTTCAAGTTAAGTCTTGTTTTCAACACTAAATGTTTAGCCAAGTCAAGGTGAATGTAATGGAACAATTATTGTTCCAGCTGAACATTTATGAACTAAAATACATATCTGAATGGTGGACAGGAGAGAGAATTGAAATGGGCATTTACAGCCTGGTTCAATTTGCAAAAGAGTTATCTCTCTAAACTGCTCTGAGCTCTCTTTATCCTCTCCCTCCCCCTGTCAGAAACGGCAGTTAAGAAAACCAAGGCTGTGAGTAAAAGGTGCACAATTACACAAACATCATCAGCCTTCTTTAGAGATGTGTTGTCCAGACTACTGGCTGTAAGGAATGCTGGGGTCTTCAGATAGAATCAGATGGCAATGGTAAGAATGCGTGCATTCGATGTGAGCAGATAAATGACCTGGTCCTCACAGTAGCAGACCTTAAGGAGCAGGTTGAANGCACTGAGTTCTTTGATCACAGGGAAATATTTACTAATCAAAGCTTGCTAGACTCAGGTGGGATGGATTTGTCTAATAAAAGTTAAAAGGATACTAGGTCACCATTTGGCAAGCCTCATCAAGAGGGCTTTAAACTAGGATCGAAGGGGGAAGGGGATGGTACCAAAGCCTCT
>WEKX01014311.1:24380-34711 GCA_013390025.1 Pitta sordida
TTCTATGTTTTTTTGTTGGAGATACGGGGAAAAGAACACATAGACCTTGTCACAGTGAGCAGCATTTGTTCTCCAGTCTGTAATCGTAGTATTCCATAAAAACACAAATCTCAGTAGAAATAACTCAATAATCTACAGTGAATCCAGTATTCTAAACTGAAATCAAACTTTTGATGTTATTATTGTAGGAACCCCTTTAGGTGTGACCTGCTTACAGTTGCTGCAACAGAAATGGGATGATGATAATAAAGAGTCTAAAGTGCTAGATCACACATTTCAGAGCTAATCTCAATAATTTCTGCAACAATTTGGCAACTGTTCAGCTACAAATAAGAAAGGAGAACAAACCAGGTAAATTAGTCAACAAAAGCTTAGGAAAAACTGCCAGTAACAGGAAGATTATGGCAACTTTGGGATATTCCAGGCAGGGAATTTCTACTAGGAGTAGAGCAGGTTGAAGAAATGCATTCAAACGAGGTGATTGCTGAGACTCAAGATCAAGGAAAAACAGTAAAATAGCTCATCATGTCATCACTAGGATTTTTGAACAGACAAGGTTGTTAAAATACCAGGTATGTCCCATTTACAATGACTACTGGTAAAAGTGTTATATTAAATATCACAAGCAAGCAGGTGTCAATTCTGCTGTGGCACAGAAACACTAGATAACCCATGGGAACCATAACATTGCGTTATGAGTCTTGTTTTCTGATCTAAAAACATTGTGGCTAACAACAGGAACACAGGCTGGTGGATTTGAAAACCTGAGACAAGGTTTACAAGTGCCCAATCAAATGATCAGTCAGGATGTGAACTTCAAACTTGGGAGGAAGGAATCTTTTTAATGGATACTTTATCTCTCTTACAGGATTAGCATCTGAAGGGAGAAACCAAGGGCTATTTTCAGAGCCCATAAGAGCCTTAACAACACCAGCAACCTCAGCTTCATTAAATCTTTGATTACATTGTTGATGCCCCAAAACACAGATCTCATTTGCAAATACATCTTTTGAACATCAAAAGTGACCCAAAAGGAGACAATACAGACTCTTTCAAAGCTTCCTCCATGTAGTTTTGATTTGCTTGAGAACATAATTCAATATATTTAATTACCTTTCTGGACTAATCTCATGAGATCATGGCATCATATAAAGCTTTGGTTTGAAAGGGACCTTAAAGATCATCTACTTCCAGCACCCCAGTCATGGGCAAGGAAACCTTTCACTGCTGAGAACCCAATTCTACCTGGCCTTGAACACCTAGAGGGATGGAGCATCCACAACTTCTCTGGNAATTCTGTGTGAAAGAACAATTCATCAGTTCAAGTATGGAGTCATTTTCAACAGAATTTTTGTTCTTGCTTAGAATTTAAGATTCATGCTTTTTACTTTTGGGCATTTACTACATTTAGATGTCTGATATCTTCAGACCAGATCCATTTAATAACCTCAGTTTCCTCAACTTCTGAAAACTTGTTCTTGAAATTGAAAACTGTAATAAGATTTTTTCCTTTAATTTGGATATTTGTAGGCACTCAGTCTAGATTCTGTGCCTTGTCCTCTAAAAATCTCTCATTTTACAAAGTCACTACTTAAATAGCAGAACATGAGGTTGATTCTATGTTTTTTTGTTGGAGATACGGGGAAAAGAACACATAGACCTTGTCACAGTGAGCAGCATTTGTTCTCCAGTCTGTAATCGTAGTATTCCATAAAAACACAAATCTCAGTAGAAATAACTCAATAATCTACAGTGAATCCAGTATTCTAAACTGAAATCAAACTTTTGATGTTATTATTGTAGGAACCCCTTTAGGTGTGACCTGCTTACAGTTGCTGCAACAGATAACTGTCTTTTCCTTAACAGTGTCAGACCTCGGGAGGCTGAGGGCCACGTTAAAGTTCAAGCAAGAGTTCGTGTTTTGAGGGTGCCAGAGCACAGCAATCACTGGCTCGGAGTGGTACTTGCTCCCTCGAGTGGTTACTTGTGTCAGCAGGACTGGTCACATGCATACTCAGCATGAAAGCTAGTTGCATAATTGGGATCAGAGAGTTAATAAGAAAAAAATAAAAGCAATTCGTGTTTGTTTTGAGAGGATTTTTTTGCTTTTATTCAATTTCACCAAGAATAGGTACCCTGTAGCTATAAAATTTGGTAGGAAATTTCACACAGTACTTTCTATCAGCACATAAAATAAACGTTTACTGTACTAAATACAATATGTTTGACTAACTGTAGAACACAGGAACCAACATGCTGGTTTCAATTTGTTCTTCATATCACTGGAGGGTCTAATCCTTTCACGACTCCGTCTAGCCACCATCAATTTCTCATTAATCATTATGTTTCAATGGGGAACATTCAAGGGTGTTTTTTCAGATTATAAAGAAGTGAGAGGCTAACGTCATGGTCTGTTTATCCTCATACTTAACATAGTATAATTATTTCGGTTTTTTTTTTCATTAAGTTAGAGCTTGCATCTTGACTTCTGTAAATACAGGCAGATCAGTTTCCATTGTTAAGAATGTTGACATAACAGAGTATAAAGCAGGAATCTGGGTACGTGAGACCAGCACATTTAAAGTCCAGCTTTCATTTCTCCTGCTAGTTATATTTGGTGGACCAATTATTCAACTGGCTACCTGTAGTAAAATATCAGAATAGATAAAATAAATGCTAGGTTTCATGCTGCTATAATGAGTGAAGACTCTTCTGAAAACAATGGAGGAAGTCTAAACATTTGTACAGTAGGAGAAGAAGAAAAACTCGTTCACAGGGTTGCACCCCGAATTTGCAGCTATCACATGCATGCCAGAAAGGGTCCTCCCATGACTGTGGATGAAGAAAGATCTGTGGAAAAACCACCCCTATCTTACATAGCCTTGATTGCAAAGGCAATTCTTTCTTCCCCTACAAATAAATTGAATGTAGCTGCTATCTACAAATATATTGAAGATAACTTTCCCTTTTACAGGAACAAAGGTGGAGGCTGGAGGAACAGCGTAAGGCACAACCTTTCATTAAATGATTGTTTCATCAAAGTGGGAAGATGTGAGGATGGCAAAGGAAACTACTGGAGTATTCACCCATCAAACTTAAATGACTTCATTCATGGGGACTTCAGGCTGCATCGAAGGTCACAAAAGCGAGGGCATCAGAAGGAGCTGGAGCACTGCCTTGCTGTGAATTATTTCATGCCATGGGGACATTATCCTTCTTTCCCAGCACCAAATTGTCTTTACCAGACACACTATTTTCTGGATCCACTGTGGAGAATTCTGCATGTTGACGGACTGCCATTTGTGTATGAATACCAAAAATGGAATATAAATAGTTCTTTAATCATGGAGAAGTTTTCACCTCAACTACAGAGCAATAAACCACATAGAGAAACCACTGGAGATTGGTTTTATGGATCACCTGCCACTTCACTTATGCAGCAGAATATTTTCTTAAATATTCAGCAGGGTTTCCCTAATTGCCTCTTATTCTCTTCTCAGAAACAGCAGTGAAGTGAAGCATTCAGACATGTCTGTAAGTACTAGAAAGTATTTGAAGTGTAGTAACTTCACAGGCGGCTTGGGAGTCTGTTAAGGTACAATACATCAATATATAGTGGACAGTTTTGAATTTTCGTATATGTTTAAAGACAGTAAAAGAGCTTGCTTACAAATGTAAGTCAGTGATTATCCATGATTATTACCTAAGTGTATTGGCTTTGAAACCATAACAATGAATACTAATTGTAATAATTCTGCTAGTCAATGGCCATGTATATATTACTTTAGTATAAAAGTAAATTCATTAGCAGTGACCGCCCAGTGAAATTATTTTTAAATTGTCCTTTATTAATCATATTACTTTATATTGCTGCTCTATTGGATTCAAATTAATACACAGAAATGTGTATTTATGACTACATAATCAAATGTATACACCCATGTGTTTACTTTTATATTATATTGAGTAGGAAGCATTAATATATTTTTCCTTCATCAGTTGAAAATATCTTTGAAATGCTACTTGTCACCTCCCATATTGTTGAAAATACTGAATTATTCTTCTATTCATTTAATATTATATATTGGTTAGGACTCACTTGGGACTATTAATTCTGATGCATTGTATTGATCCAAAAATCTCTGTACCTTTATATAGCTTTTATATAGCTTTAGCAGTTGGATACTTGTTCTTGTTTGAATAAATGTTCAAATTAATAAATATTTCAAGTGAAATGGGATTGCAATATTATCTATAAAATGCTTTAAAGTTCAAATCTCATACTTAAATGCATGGCCATATACTAATTAACCTACTTACATGATTAGTTAATGATAGTATGACTAATTATGATTTTACCCATTAGTTGAGTATAATCAATTTAAGAAATTTTCATTTTTCAAATAATGTAATCTATGCAAATTGCTTAAGCTTACATTTATACTTTTAGTTTACATGGTCATACTTATGTACATAGTTGTTTACATGGCTACAGAGTACATGATGATATAAAACACTCAATTAAATATACTTTTAAAATGTATGTATCTATCCAGCAACTTCATTGTAGCAGAAACTTTTTACCAGGGAAGTGTAGCAAGCATTATGGTGAAAAAACTTAGCTATGCTAAATTATAACATTTCGGAAAAACTTCTTTTGAAATACTTGCTCACTGAAGATGTTGATTAAGGCACTGCTGTGCCTCAGTCATGAAATGCCTTTGCATGTTGCCAAAATTCAGACCTGAACAAAAGTGGGGAAGGTGGGGCGCAGGGGCTGGCCAGATGGGGAGATCAGCTTGAGGAAACAACAGAGATCACTGTGACTGGGACAGGGAGCTCAGGCATGTTGATCAAGGATTTATGAGAAGTTTAAGGAATACAAATTGTATTGCCAGATGAGAACGAAAGCTAGGGATAAGTAGTATCAGGGAAGGCTTGATGCGTAGCGTGTGGGAAAAGTCTTTGCCTGCTATAGTTTATCCACTGGAATGCCTGAAGTAGAATTTAATATTCATAGTTATTTAGCAGTCAGCACATTACTTTAAAATTACACAGAGAACAAGTCACCAGTCTGTTCTCACTGGCTACATTTGCTTACTTGGAAAAAGCTTGTGTAGTGCACCTGAGGATACTCCTAGAATGGCAAAATGTCATTTGACTTCGTCTTCCCTGCTAAATAAGAGTTAGAGGAGGGGAGTTTGTAACATGACACTTTGCCTGAGCATATGTCCTATCACTTATCAGGTCATCCTTTAAGCCTGAAGGAACCATTTAGTTTGCTTTGGAAAAAGAATTGTATTTTAGCAGTTAGTGCCAATGGTGAAAATATGACATGTACCAACATGTAGATACATATGCTTCCAGATCTTCATCCCAATTTCCTGTGGGAGTGCAATAATAGGAACTCCTATGAAGGAGGAGACATTCTTCTGCTCAGATGTTCAGATTTTATTTCAAGACCACTTTGAAATAGTTTTCATACCACTAGTGATACACATACCATAGTGTGAAAACTGCTATCTAAGATATTTCCGCTCCGATTTTGTAGCTGTCAGTATGCTTTATGTTTTGGCTTTGGTTTTTTTTTGCAATGTGTTTTAACTTTTTGTTGTTTGTACAGCACCTACATGTTGCAGTGGAGGATTATTTACATGTAATAAGCAACTGGGGAGGCTTCTCCTCATCATTCTGTGATTCTGTGATTAAGTGGGAATCCATCACTTCATTGCTATGCGTAGTACAAACACTGCTCTGAAGACAAAATTACCCAGTCACTATTTTACTGCTATCCTTCAAAGTCATAATATAATTTACTTCCAAATTAACCTGAAATATGAGGAACATCTTGAAACATGGGCCTACAAGTCTGAGGTCAAATGCACTCATTCAATTCGGACATTATTTTTGTGAAATCACTGTGTAGCCTTTTTTGTGCTCAAAGCCCATTGCCCTGGCTTTCCACTCTGCACATTCAGAATATTTCCAAGACCTCAAGCAACACGGAAAGAAGTGACCACCTATGGTAAGTTTGATTTTGGTAACTTGTCCAGAAATCTTGCAGCAGATAAAAGAAATAAATCCATTTCTTCAAGGCCAGTTGCAACTGCCATAATTAGACAATTAGACAATAGTATTTCTTCCTATAACCCCCAACAGATTTTGAAGTTATTTAGCAAAGAATACTCAGCATTTTCTCATTGTATGATCTCAATTAATCTACCAAATATGTCCACCTTGGATATTAAACCTAGTAAGATTTTTTCATATAATTAAAGTCAATATTTTAATGCCTTCATCTGAGATAAGGGCCAAGTTATGGAAACACTATTTAGGTAACCAGCCATTTTTTACCTCCTACCTTCTGGAAGCTTGACATTGCACTCTTAATAATGCTTTTTTCATTTTAGCTAAAGGGGTAAGGTTAGTATGTCATTTTGTGATGAAAATGTCAAAGTACTAATTTGAAAACAACTTGAAGTAAAAATTCTAAAGCAATAAAAAACAAATCAAATTGTCTATTTTACCTGAATTCCAAGCCCCCCAAATCCACTTAACATATAAAAATAAATATTTTCCTGATCTTGAAATATAATCCTCCAATTAGATAAGATAATAAATTTCTGATACACGAACCTACCACTTAGTGAGAAGATAGAAATGTTGTTGAAAATTGAACAGATTAATTATGTGCTTACACAGGAGTGTCTGAGACAGTACTTACAGTGTAAGAGACTCCCTTGGAAGTACGTAAAACCAATAGATACTGAATTACAGAATATCCAACAAGAACACAATATCTAAAAACTGCTTGCTGACAATATCAGCATTTTCCTGCTGAAATGTATTACTAGTGTTGATAAAGATGTCAGGAAGTCAAAATGTTATCATTTTGACTATTGTGCTCTATTATGCCCCTAAATAAGACAGAGGTCATCTTTTTACAGCAGATCTACTTTGTCCACAGATGCAGTGCCAGTGTATGACATAAATAGCTGAAATGGAGGTCACATATGCCCTCACAAATAAAAATTGCCAATTGCTATTCTTTCTTCATTAAATAAAATTTTGAACAATACATTTGTTAACACTTTCAATAAACTGTGTCTTTATGATAAGCAGCAAGAGAACTAGGCCTGAACATCAAAACCTTTTATTCAGAACATTATACAAGTAATAATTTCAAGACAGATAATAGCACTGCCTTTGCTGTTGACTTTGCTGTTGACCAGTTTATACAAACTCTAAAAGTTTAATAAAATTTATATGCCTGTTAAGCACAGCTAGTTATTATATAGTTTAATTTCTGATACATTTACTGCCCAGAAAAACTGTTGACTCTTGAGAATAGTCTTCTTTCACATTAAAAATAACCATCATCCAGCAGCAAAACCAAAAACTTTCTGGAATAAGAAACCTCCAAGGCGCTATAGCTATTCAAACCTTTGCACACTTATGCTCACCCAACAGTTACCAGTTTCTTGTATTCTCTGAACAGGTCATGGAAGACAACCTCTGAAGACAGCAGGACACAAACGCCTCATCCAGTGTGCTGAGGTTGGCGTATATGGATGCATGAGGTTTTGTTAGGTTTGGGCTTAGTGACACCATGAGGGAAAAAAAGAAAAAAGAAAACATTTGAAGCCTCAAGAGTTCAGAGGTTCACAGGTTATTCTGAGTTGGAATGGACCCACAAGGATCATCTAGTCCAACTCCCAAGTGACTCCCACATAGGGATTGCTCCCCCAAACCTGGAGCCATGGGCAACATGCTCTGTCCATCTGAGCCTCCCATTATCTAGACCATGTCATTCAGTTCCTCATCCAGTCTTCTCTTAAACACCTCCAGGGGTGGAGACTCCACCACCTCCCCGGGCAGACCATTCCACTGAGGGATCACCCTCTCTGTGAAAAAGCTCTTCCTAACATCCAGTCTACATCTTCCCTGGCATAGCTTATGGCCATGTCCTCTTGTTCTGGTGCTGTCAGCCTGAGAAAAGAGATTTACACCCTCAAGACTGCAACCTCCCTTCAATAGTTGTAAACAGCAAAGAGGTCACCGCTAACCCTCCTCTTCTCCAGGCTGGACAATCCCAGCTCCTGCAGTCGCTTCCCATAGGNAATCAGGGAACTTGCTAATGGTGGACTCAATTCCCCCATCCATATCATCAATAAAGATATTAAACCGTGCCGGGCCAAGCACTGATCCCTGGGGGACCCCACTAGTGACTGGCTGCCAGCTGGATGTGGCACCATTTACCAACATTCTCTGCGCTTTTCCATCCAAACAATTCCTAACCCAACACAGAATGCTCCTATCCAACCCATTCTCTGAGAGTTTCTTCTGAAGCTTATAATGGGAAACCGTGACAAAGGCTTTGCTAAGATGCAAGTACAAAACATCCATGGTTTTCTGTCATCAACCAGGCGAGTCACCAGTTCATAAAAGGAGATCAGATTGGTCCGGCAGGACCTGCATTTTCTAAATCCATGTTGACTAGATCTGATTTCGTGGTCACCCTGAAGGTGCTGCATAATTGCACTTAGGATGGTCTGCTCCATGAGTTTACCTGGGACAGAGGTCAGGCTGACAGGGCTATAATTACCCAGTTCATCTTTCCTGCCCTTCTTGTGGATGGGTGTCACATTAGCCAACTTCCCATCATCCAGTACGTCACTGGTAAGACAGGACTGTTGGTAAATTATGGAGAGTGGCTTTACCAGTTCATCTGCCTGCTCTTTCATCACCCTAGGATGGATCCTATCTGGTCCCATGGACTTTTGAGGATCCAAGCCACTCAGCAAGTCTCTAACTACCTCCTCCTGCACCCCTACCCCTTCCTGCAGTTCAGAAGACCAGTTGCCCTGTAGGCAATGTCTTGCTGTTAAAAACAGAGGCAAAGAAGGCATTAAATATCTCTGCCTTTTCCTCATCTCTAGCTACTATATTCCCCTCTGCATCCAATAAGGAGTGTAGGTTATTGTAACCTCTCTTTTTTCTGTTGCTGTATTTGGTGTAATTGGAAAGGAGATTATGAAAATGAAAATACCCCAATCACACAGAAACAACACAGTGTCAATACAGGACAGAGATATGGCTGATTGCTTTAAATGTGCCCTCCTCTACCTAAATCTCTGAATTTCTTTGAAGTCTCATTTTAATTACAATGGTCCTATGTTGGTATAATCTGATAAGTGTATGTTGAAACTATGAAAAATTTGTAAAATTCTTAATCTATATTGTACACCAAATAGTGATAATCACAAATTTTATTCTGTGTTAGTAAGGGGTAGTGTCAAGTCAAATGTATCATGTGGACATGGGTCAAACTGCACAATTTTTGTACCATAAACCAAGTTTTGTACCTTTTTGCCAATAGAGACTCCAGAAAAATGTGCAGCCCAGCATGCGAGAAATGCCCTGGAAGCGCCACATGAAATGGCTAAAAGCCACCATAGTAGCCATATACTGTCTTCAAGGATATGTTGGTACAGATGGTGTGTCTGAAAAAAGTAGTAGGTCAAACTCACCAGAGACCTTTAAGACTGCTTTAGTCTGTATTTACATTATGTTCAGGTAGGAAATTAGATATAACATCTCCTCTGTGTCTTAACTGTTCCAAGCACAACCAAGCTGCACTAAATATTTCATTTTTTCATTCTTCACATGCTCCTCCAGCATTTACTCTGTCCTTCTTTGTTCACTTCACTATCTTTCAGTTATAATCTGAATTTCCCACTTAAAATTTTCCTGTGGCTCTAACCTGTTACCTTCTTATGTATGGCTCAGCTAACACTGTCAAAACAGAATCCTGGATCCCAATATTCCCAGTTCATCAGAGACAGAATGAAGCCAACATACTGAAATAAGACTCTAACTCCTGTACAAACAATTTAGGAAGAATCTATAGGGCCTGATCCTGGTTCTATCAACAACCACAATTTCTTAGCACAATCAATAGTAAACTTGACTCAACTTCAAAGCTCACAAAGAAAAGTCTCAGTTAAAGGACTTACTACTGGGAAGTTCATGTTTCCAGACAGAGTCATCAGCTATTTAAAACCCCTTGGAGCTTTCAACACATAGAATTTTTATTTGAGGTTCATTTTAGTAATGTGTTTACATAGAGCTTACCTACTTGTGTCCTTTGAATATATATATAGCAAAACCTTTGACACGGTTTCCCATAATAAGCATCAGGAGAAACTCGTAGAGCATGGACTGGAGGGAAATACTTTATGCTGGGTTAGGAATTGGTTGGACAGACAAGCTCAGAGAGTGTTGGTGAATGGTGCCACATCCAGCTGGCGGCCAGTCACTAGTGGAGTCCC
>WEKX01014313.1:277-35696 GCA_013390025.1 Pitta sordida
ATTTGTGAAACTTAATTGGATAACCATCCTGAATGTTGTAAGACATTTTAAAACTTAAGAATAATGTGAACTGTCACAAAATTCTTGCTTTCTAGACCTTCCAGATGCAAAAGCACAAACCCATTGGATAGTGGTCTTCTGACTACGAAGCTGCTTGCATCTGGCGTGATCTGTGAAGGAATCGGCCAGTCCAACTGCAATAGTATTTGTTGGAAACCATTTTTTAAAAAAATTGCAGTAACTGCCATGGTAGCCAGCAGGATGGGAGAGGAGAAGAGGACTAGATAAAATAAGATAATTCTGTCATAACAATCCAAGCCCCTCTGTCCTGTTGGCATGCGAGATTGAGCTATTGTGAACTGCCTTTATTATCTAGTGCAAATAAAGGAGTATTTGTTAAGATTATTCCAGTCTTCAATTACTGTGTCCTTCTCCAAGGTCACTTAAAAGACACGCTGTTTTGGAATAGGATGCCAGGGTTTTAGCAGCAGAGGGAACTGTGAAGTTGCATTATGCTGAGGAAGTGTTTTTCTAGCAAAACAACTGAAAGCTTTCTAAGGATTTCAGTTGAAACATCTCTGTTTTCAAGCTGATCATCTTGGTTCTTAAAAGGTACGTGCTAGTCTGCTGAAGCATGGAGGACAGAGAATTCCAAATGATGCCAGCCTGTGTAGTTCTAGGCTGTGGTACTCACGTCTGCAAGGTCCCTGCTCCTTTTGGATAGCTGAATCTACTGAAAGGACATCTGCACAATAATCAAGATCCTGCGTTCATTTGTGTTTTAAAAGGCAATTTTTTCTCTGTAGGTGACTGGGTATGTGCATACATTTACTCCAAAATAATGTTCTCGTACATCCCAACTTGGGAGAAGTTCAGCCCAACGTTTGTTCCACAACAGATGTATCACTTTGCCTCTTCATCTGCTCCTTCCAGACTGTTTTTTGTCTTTTCCTCCCACTCGAAATGTCTTTAGTGACATCAACTCCCAACACATCCTTCTCCATAATGAGAGACACTTGACAATTTCCCATCTTGGCTTGCAACCATATTTGTATTTTCTTCCATAATCCCTCATAAAGCGTTCTGCTAGCCTTGTCTGGCTCAATCATTAGATTCTTTGTGCCATTTCCAAATGGCCCTATGAGCATGGTTATTCCAAATGGCCCTATGAGCATGGTTATCCCAAATGGATTCAGAATTCTGTGAGAAAACCTATTTTCTTTTTCGATGTCCCATTTTTTCCTGTTCCCTTTTTGACCTGGAAATGCACTCTTGAGTTTCATGAATTGCTTCTCAGGGACAGAGATGAAATCCACTTTTTTATTTCAGCAGATCCCTATTCTGCTTCTGAGATGTGAAAAGGAATGAAGACATCTTCTCCTAGTAACAGTCCTTGTGTTTGAGATGACTTGAGATGTGTCAATATGAGAGTTACAGAGTTTCTGCAACAAATCCGGTTTGTAGCTTGGAAAGTCACAAATGTATTTGATTACTTCTAGTACTAAATGGGGTGGAAGGGAAAAATTTTATGAGATGTATCAATGAAGTTGGGAACTCACTTGTAGATAAAGGTAACTGGGTGCCATGACCAAGGAAGTAAGTATCATGTAAATTGAAAATTCTCACATTGAAAAGGTAAAAGTACTAGATGTGAATAATTCTACCAACAGCCCCCAAAAGACCTTTGTTCTTCATTTGTCAGGTAACCTCGCTTACCTGCTGGCTGTGTTGGTGATAATTTTGTAGTGTTTTAGGAGAACCAGTATTTGTGAGCATGACTATAAATAGAGGGTTCATGGGTTTGCATGCTGCTGCCTGAGTGCAGCATGCATTATAGTTTTCCCCAATTCGTGCAAAAATAGGTGGCTTTCATTAGGTCTCATACAATGTAGACTGCCCACCTGGATGAGATGATCCACAGACAAGACAGCTGGATGGTGAAGGAAGGGTTGAGAGTGTACAAGCTGACTGAGCAAGGAGGTAGTGTGCTAGAACTGTGATTTGTCTTGGAGGAGAAGAGATGGGTAGATGTTTGATGCAAAAAAGCAGAAGGAAAAAAAGTCTGACATCCAGAATGTGAATGGGAGAGGGAATTTGAGTTGCAAGGGTGCACTGAAGTGGAGGAAATCTTAACATATTTGGGGCACAGCATAGTTACATGAAAAGGGCTTTATGTTCCTGCATATATAATTGCAGGGTGATCTGTGCCATAGTTAATAAATTTATTTTAGTATTTACCTTCACACCACTACTTTTCACCCACCTAGCAGTGGTGTCTGGTATAGCTCTGAAATTCTATGTGGCAAGCTGCTCAGTCAGTTCTCATAGAAACATTTTTTTAACCTGTGATTTTTTTTTACCTGTGGTTTCCATACCCATCAAGGCTTTTCTGTGTTTCAGGGTTTAGCTTTTGCAGAAAGACTATCACACAATAAACAAATCTGGCTTGGAGTTAAACAGACTTGTCTTCAGGCATTGGCATCCTTTCCTTTGATGTGTTGGTGTTGCTGAGTAAACGGTCTCCAAGATTATTGGAAAAGGCAGAGTCTTAATTGTATCTGTGCCTTGTTTTTAGAATGTTGAGATACTAGCTGACTGGGCCATTGCTGCAGTCTGTGAATCTGCTATCAAACTGGCTTTTGATTCCCTGTTACATTCTGTAACAATTTCTAAGGGCCTGAGACCAAAACTGGCTGTGGCTTCGTTCAGTGATGACGTGGGTATAATTTTCACTTTTTGTGGCTGTGTAACTTGCTGTATTTGTGTGTGGTGCCGTGAGCATAAGGCCATAAAATTCAGCCTATCCTGAAACCCATGTAATTTCCATGCTTACTAGTGGTTGATGCTGTGCAGTACACAAAGTTCTTCTGTTGAGGTGCACAGGATAAAGGTTATTTCTTGCTAGTTGTGAGTACAGCAGTGGCAAATACCAGTTCATACAAAGAGATTCCTGTTGATGTACAAACTCTTTCAGCAATGTGGATTGATTTTTCTTGGTTGGTTGAGCTGAAATTTATTTTTCAATGAACTACCTGTATGGCACCTTGTATTATTTATATTGTATCATCATTGTAGTGGAGCTCTCTCCATTACAGTAATATCCATGTCTCTTGAAGCTGCCTGGTCTCATTCCTTTCAAGATAGCAAAATCTGTCAAGAGAGCTGTATGGAGTGGATCTGATTGCCTGATTTGTTAGTAGCATCTTTGTAGGATAAAAAGGATTTCAGAAGCATTGATTTTATTTGTTAAGAGAATAAGTTTTATGGTGGAGAAGTTTTTACTTTCAGTTTTGAAAAATATCACACATGCCCTTAAGAAAAGGAAGATGTTAATCTTTTTTTTGTTTTTCAAAGTATATTTTGAACAGTGACTTTGAGGGAGCTGCATATTCTCCAATTTTTATTTTTCTTCTTTGTTAAGAAAAAACTAAGAAAACTTCTACTCTCTCTACTTTCTGAAATTATGCCAATGTACAGGTGCTTGTTCAGCAGTAACACTGCTTGAACAAGGCCTTGTTTTCCATTCCTTGTTGGCAGATCAATGGCAACAGAGTGAAAAGGTTTCTCAGAGGAAGCAGGGATATGAAAAAGATACCTGCAAAGGAAGAACAGGAAAAGATATGAGGAAAATACTCTTAAGGGGACAAAAAATAGAGAAGAAAGAAAAGGGCTCATTTGATGAACTCATTTCTTTCACCAGAAGTAAATGAGAAGTGTAAATAACACAGCTAAAATGCAAATGGTGGTAGATAATGACTTAATAATTCCATTTAATGCTGTATTAAATTAACAAGTCTCAGACAGAAAGAATAGACCTTTCTTTTTTTCTTTATACAGTAATTCCTCTAATAACACAGGGAGTCAGTTCCAGAAAGATGTTGCAATAAGCAAAATCCGCGAAGTAGAGGTAAACAGGGTAAACCTGGGGGGGAGGGAACCACAATGTATTGAAGCCATGAATGGTGAACCTTGAAGTATTGGGGGATTACTGTATTATGATGAAAATATATTTAATTGACATCTAAGGTTAGAAAATATTCATAAAATTAGGTGGTTTGAAATTAGTAGTGAGAAGGATCATCAAATCTCGCAAATGAATGACTAAGCAAAGAAAACTTAATTTGTCATTTGGCAGTTTTGTGTCAGAGCCCAATCTGGAGAACCTGTTAAATCTAGAAAATGTTAAAACTTCATAGGTTTCTTTAAAATGGAAGTTTGTGGATGTTTTTCCTCAGCATTGAAATCCGAGTTTCACTTTTCAATGTGGTGGTGGAAATAATTTTCCAACTACAAAACAGTCGTGCTGTGATTATTCTTTATGCTTATCATTGATAATAAATCATACAGCGACCAGGCATGCTGAAAACTGTCATTGCATAAAATATAATTAAACTATCTGGAGAGCAATTGGTGTGCCTCAATTTCAGGTTGTCCAGTTTCAAAAGTGACTTCCTGATCAAGCAGCATGTTTTAAGATTTCTCATTTGGTGCGCTTAAAATTATCTGTGCACCTAAAATCCATAACCATTATTGCCTTCACAACTGACACCTATTTATGCAGAGAATCTCTATAATATATCCTAGGTAGATGTTTGTGTGTAGAAGGTAGTATGGGGGAGAGACAGTGGAGGGAGGTGCCCTCTTTCTAGTTCTATGTCTCTCCATAATTGATCTCTTTAAACTATAGAGGTTTAGTGGGAGATTTCTGTACTGTAGAAGTTTTATTTTCTGTGGTACTAGTAAAGCTTATCTGAGTTTTGTCACTCAAGAAATACAATTTATGTGTATTTCACTCAGTTTAAATACTGAAACACATCTAGAGACTGTAGAAATTTGTGAGCCTGAGCAGCAGAGCATTTGAGGAGGGTACAAAGGAGAGCACTCCTTCTGCGTTTCTGTAAGAAAATTGGGAACAAATTGGACAATACTTCATTTGCATATCCACTGAATAACATGTAGAGAGAGGGAGACTCCCGGAAAAACAGCCTATAATAAGCTTGGAAATGCTTCCCTGATCTCTGGGCTGCATGTCAGCTACTTTGAAGCTGCAACAGCAGTGGGCTTTCTTGGATTAGAGAATAAGAAAGGGAACGTCCTTAAGACTTTGGCAGTTTTTTACATTCTACACTTCCATCAATGAATTGGGCCTTATTCAAACCAAGGGATCAGTTTTACAAAGCCATATCCTGACAAGAGGAAATGTTGCTAGGAGTTGCCTTGGAGTTTAGAGAAAAATTGGACTTTGAGACTGAAACTAAAAATACCACATAAAGACAATGACAGGATATTTGGTTTCCAGGTTTGTGTGGGGACTTGACAATTATTTTCAAATATTTAAAGGTTAAGTTCTGCTTCTTTAGAATTTGTTGAATAAAATCCATGGTTTCTGAGGTATTTAGTTTTCCCTTCTCCGTTGGGAAGGGGGCACCTTGTTTATTTATGAAAGCTCTATCAGATTAGTTTGGCAGGGGTGCAGGTTTCATAAGACTGGTTTTAAAAATGCTTTGAAAGCTATTTTGGGAATGACTATACTAGAATTCTGATACAGATAAATATATAGAGAGAAACATCCTTTGGGTATAAAGCAGTATCCCTGTGGCAAGCAGTAAGAAATATATGAAGATGGTTTATATCCCTAAGAAACAATCTCAGTAATTTTGCTGATGTTTTGTTTATACTGTAAGAGCACATTGTTTCTTGAGAAGCATAGCTGTAGTGTAATTGTATGATAATTGGAATTTAAATACACATCATAAGTGTAGCTCATTTATTTCTACTCTTGAAAAGGAAGGTTGGCACAATGCTGGAGTCAGTGAACTGAAAGATGCAAAACACTTATTCCTTCTTTCTAGAGTATAAGGAATTTCTCCTTTCTACAAATGTACTGTGAGCAATGGGACATAGGCCAGACTGTATGTGGTGCAATGGGGTCAGCTTTTCTCCTAGCTCTTTCATGGTAGTTTTTGGTCCTTTTGCAAAGACCTAGAATTTGATTAGTTCAATTTAAAGGAAGATTCAAAATCATGAGTTCAGCAGGAGATGTCATGAAAAGTTCAGAGTAGGTGAAAATAATGGCATTTGCCCCCCCTGTGCTGGGAAAACAAATATTCACATGGGCCGAGAGACAGGGCTTCTCATGATGTGAGTGTCCACAGTTTGTATCTTTTCTCCTTTAGTGCCTATCATCTCTCTTTTTCTTTAATGAATTCTCATCCTGTTTATCCAGATTTTCTCTATGTGATGCAAGCAGCAGTGTTGCCTACATGAGTACAAACTTTTTAACAGGGTCTGTTTTAAACTGAAAGACTTGCTTTAGATATAAGGAAGGGGGTTTTATGATAAGTGTGGTGAAACAGTGGAACAGGTTGCTACGAGAGGTGGTGGATGCCCCATCCCTGGAGACATTCAGGGCCAGGTTGGACTGGGCTCTGGGCAACCTGGTCTAGTGGAAGGTGTCCCTGCTCATTGCAGGAAGGGTTGGACTAGATAGCCTTTAAAGGTCCCTTTCAACTCAAAACTATTCTATGATTCCGTGGTTGAGGCCATAGAAGGGAGAAAAGTTTCATGTAAAAGCAGATCTGAGGAATTCTGTAATATGGTTCAGGGTACTCAGTATTTCTAAACATAGCTTGTTCAAGCAGTTGGGGCTCCAGCTTTCGCTATGATTTCCTGTTCTTGGGCTTCTGTCAAAATACTTAAGTCAGTGAAGGCTTCTATGTGACTCACTTCTATTTATTTAAAAATCAATAGAAATAAGATACATACACCAAAGATCTCATGATTTTACCTGAAAGGTAATTAAAAGCAACTACAAGAGATTTATGTCCTAGTTAATCTGCCTATCCTGTTTCTATTAAGCTTTTCCTAAGATAATGAAACAAACTTTTGTTTCTTATTTCACTTTGACCTTCCGTCGGCCAAACTTCTACTGCTTCAAAGTCAGGAGTCTGACTGCTGAGATTTTTTTTCTTCCCCTCTGCCCTGGAACACATGTAGCTCCACGAAGAAGAAATTATCCGGATGTTGACACTTAAATGCAGTGATTTTGATTGATTTTCTTCCTCATATTTGAGAGACTAGAGAAAACATGAAAATTTGGAAAGTAAAGATATGCTCCTATCTTTCTATTTATCTGATCCTGGACAAAAAATCCTTTTATGGTGAGACACAACCGTGTTGGACCCTGCTGGACAAATGGAGGACACAGAATAAAAAAACAGGTCTCCTATCAATAATTTTGTCCCTAACGTGAGGCAGAAACAAATAAAAATTCTCTATTGAAACATAAAATAGATGGAAAAATTTGAGAAAACAAACACTGAGGAGTGCAAGCAAACAAGTATCCTGATGGGCACCATTTCTTCCGTATCAGCAACTCTGAGAAGTAACATAGGAAGTTCAAACAAAATAGTGTTGAGATATTTGTGAAGTTCAATTAGAGTTAATTTGCAACGGTAACAGGGGAGCTCTTCATACCTTCATAGATCTTATTAGGACCTGCCTTCTCTCTTCTAGTTCCATTTTTAGTGAAAGTAGATGTACATTTTTGAATTTTACTAGTGCAGCTCTCATAGTGTTTGGCTTGTTGTCTCCCCTCAACTTCTTTCAGTCTCAGGCTTCATATTTTTCTCTTGGTTCATGTTATATTCTCTAAGCTTCCTTCATCCCTTCTATTTGCTCATTATTGTCCTGTTCCACGATTAAGACTTTCCTCATTAGATTTTGAAATTGTCTCCTCCCACCCTTAATGGCCCTTGCAGCCCAAGTAAGCCGCTGTTGAGAGCTTCTGCCCCTCTCTTCAAGATCCTCACATGTCACACTGTGATCTTCCCACTCCTTTACAATTCTCATTATGTAAGGACATTCAGTGAAAAAAGCTTTCCTTTTTTCTTGCCCCTTCTGTCTTCCACAATGAGCAAATATCAGCTCATTAGCAGCTCTTCATTAGCTGTTCCTTGGCTGTTTGTGCCAGCCCGAAGTACCTGGTGTGTGCTTCAGCTTTCGGGCCAGGTCTGCAAGTTCTTGCTTTAGGTGCAGCTGTCCCTTATCTGCACAAAGTGTCAATGCTATGTTAAGAGCATTAGGCTTTTAAATGTGCCCTGCTTTTTTTTTTTTTTAGCAGGAATCGTACTTAACGTTTCAATGGTTTTGTCGCCCTTTCAGTGTTCTGAGTGATGATGAATAGTAACTCCTAACCAATAGGGAAAGACCTCAATTTCAGGAGTTTCAGGCTGTGAACATACTGCATCTCTCAAATTAAGCTAAATAAACTCTTTGAATAGTCTCCGGGAAAAGGCTTGCGGTGGTTTGTGGTTCGAGCAGTAGCACAAATGCTGAGGGTGTGGGCTGTGCAGCTGCAGTGGATCAGGCCATTGCTGCTCTGTGTCTACTCCAGATGAAGGGTGCTGTTCAGGGCAGTGTTAATGTGACTGCTGCTATCAGAGATGACCTGTTTCACTGTTACTTTTTAAAAATTTTTTTAAAGAAAATGCAGATATTAGCATGTACTGTGAGTTGTAGTAAGGTGTTATAGCCAAGAAAGCTGTGGTGTAAATCTGTTTTCCTGACGTCAGTAAGAGGATGAAAATGATGGAAACTAGTCTACTTTTGTCCATGATGACTAATAACATCATGTAGTTTCATATTAAACAGGAGCCAACTGAACTAGGCATATGATAACTAGCTCAAATATGTAAGAGCTTTCAGATTACAATAATGCAGAGAAATTATCTTAAAGAGAAGGGAAGAATAATGGAGGATTTTCTACATTTTTTATTTTCTACTATTTTTTATTCACCTTTTAGCAAAAGTGAGTTTTTGTATTAAAATGTGTTCATGTTCATGTGTTCGAATGATCCAGTTTCTGCCTTGTAAAAACTTGGTTGTTGTTCAACAGGGGAGGATTCAAGCTGTTGGAGAGGATTCAGTGTTGTTTGAAAAGACTGTTTAATGGTATGCCACCTCTTTTGTGTGTGATCTGCACTTTTTTAAATATTCTTGTGCATTGTTTGATGGTAGGGGGTTGGTATCTTGGTTCTGCCCTGGAAACGAAAAATTTACTGTAAATATGTTTTGATGGAAGATCAACTCTGCAGCTGCTCTGGTTCCTCCGTTGCAGAAAGTGCTGTGTGCGCCCTGGGTGCTATCAGTCCTGACATCACACTGTTCATATTATCTGCAAACTCATTTGGTGGCCTCATTTTTTGAGAGTGTGTGGGTCAAGCAAGAGCTTGGATACTTTACTCCTCCTTTTGTCTTATTACCTGTGCTAGTGACGTGCTTAAGGAAGACTGAAAGTCACATCACTACACATTTATGGCCATGAAATCAAAACCAAATGGGAGACCAATGATCAAATAAAACAAAGTTGAAGATGGAAAAGAGGTAGAATTGAAGCAGCAGTGAAGTTAGAGGATAAAGTTCTGGTAAACATATGAAGCTGTTGGAAGAGATTTACACCCATTGAGATCTTTTGAACATAATTTAATGACAGGGAAAAAAGACTTTTGAAGGAAGGCATAGACTGACTGATTTTTGGGGGGTTTTTTCCTTCACTTTCTATCAGGAGAAAAACTAGCTGCAGGAAGGCTTTCCAGGATGGAGATCACACAAAATATAAACAGGTAGGAGGCAAGGAAGAGGGAGAGTAGAAAGAGCTTTCCTGCTTGGGGGTGGGTTTTTTAGTAAAAGCAGAAACAAGCAGATTCCAGGAACTAGTTGATAGGTGGATGCACAGCTCTTCTGAAGATGGCCTTAGTGATGAAATACAGACTGTCAAGTGCGCTTAACCTATTCAAAGGCATGGTCTTCCCAAACTTCTACTGCCTGCCTTAGTTACTGACTCAGTACTGATGCAGTATCTATGATGTTTGGCTCCAAATGTGGGCTCTTGCTTCTGCAGTGATTTCATTCTTTTCTCTCATCTTTCTCTATGTGTAGACTATCCTTTCAGAATTCAGAATTAGTTCAAAAGTGATTTCTCCCCTTCTCTTGAGAGCTGTTTGGCCAAAGTCTTACTATAAGCCTCTGTCCTCTGATGGAGGACCTTTCTGATAAGCTGAGTTGAAAAGATCTGCACAGGCCAGGCTCTGTGTGTTTACACAACCTTGCCCAGGTCTTTTCTGAAAAACCCAATCCTCTGTGTGTTCTGTCCACTGTTCTGTGCCTGTGCAGAGGAGGACATGAAGGACAGACACATTCTACTGATGTGAAGAGGGTTTACTCATGTGTATAGTAAACCATGAAACAAAACTGCAAGGCCAGCTCTGCATGCAATCTTCAAATACATAGCAAACAAATGAAAAATGGACTTTCTGCAGGTTTGCTTGCGTGCACAAGGGCATGCACAGCAGCAGAGAGGGAGGTGAGAGGAGCTGTGGGGGTCTTGAGAGAGAGCACAGCCACAGGAGAAGAGGCAACTTTTCAGCAGTGCTACAGGATGCAATCAACTGTTCCAGCAAGATTCATGTAGTCTTGAGCCTCGTGCCCTGATCATCCATGTTCTAGTGCTGCTCAATAGCAAAAGGACTCTAGCTGAGTAGAAATGATGCTCTACAAGGTTTTAATCTGGGACACTGGAGGCTTGGTTTTCAGAGACACCAACCACTTCCCTCTACTCTTTTCTTGACCCTAAGTTGCAGTGTTGCACGTACATTCATAATCGGGTGTCAAATTATAGGAGAAAACCTGATTTGTAATAAATGGCAGCTCTGTTTCAGGAGTGTGAGTCTAGTGAGCCTAAATCAAGGCAGTATGGATTAAACTGTCCCTCTGATTTCCTAACTTGCTTTCGGAGGGTGTTTGTCCATTTAAAATTCTTTTACAGCCTGCAAAATATTTTCTTTTAATAAAACTCCTTTGAAATCCTTATCCATTATCTTGGCATTTTGCAGAAGGTACGATTATGTCCCAAAGTTTGGTTGAACAAGCCTCATTAGATGGATGACAACTTCCAATCCTCTTCAGTAAATAATGGTTCAATTTCTCTGAGGTGTGGGAGTTTTTCCCATTCCTCTTTCTATTTGATATCTCAGACCAGAGAGCAGTGTGTATTCCTACCAGTCTGAATTTAAATGAAGCAGACAGCTAACTTTGATTTGCTTCTGTTCCTTCCCTTCAGACAAATGGGCTTGCATTAATCATCTTAATAAAAATGGCACTAAAATTACAAAGTTTTTCAAAGGCACATGACCCACCAAGATGCAAGTCATCCTTGCATATTAATGCATATTAATTACAGGTTGTCTAAGATTTCAGTAAAAGCTCAAAGGAATGACATTTTTCCTGTACGTTGGTTTTAATTTGGAAAGCTCCCTTGTAATGCAAGACGTATCCTGTCCTAATGTGGTTCTCTAATCACAGTATGCTTTAATTTTGATAGATGACTCCCAACCCAAATGCTTTAAATCCACTAAGATTTGCAGTAATTAGAATTATTTTTTAATACTTTATTTCCTGAACTATCCGTGGTGACATCCACCTAGCATCAGATGGATTTGTTTACTCATTCTTGATCAAAAAAAAAAAAGAAAGAAAGAAAAATCAAGTAATTTGTATTGAGAGCTTATCTTTTCTACATGGTGGAGGAAGCACGTTACAATTTATCTCACTCTAGTCAATTCTCCTTTTTCTGAGGGATTGTGTTCTGAAGTAGTGCACATTTTTCAGAAATGTTCTAATCCCTTCCCCTCCCTTCCCAGTTTCCAAGCAGCATTGGGCAACAGGAGAGCCACCCATTCTAAGTGCATGCCAGTGGAAATTGAGGTACAAGGCAGAATTCACTGGGCGGTTTTTATCTCTGTCCCATTCTTCCCTCTCATTTTTCTTTTTATCGTAATGTTTCACCTTACAATCTTTATGTATATAAGCATTATATATTGTATTACACATCTAGGATATCTTTTCAGTGCATAATATTTGTTAGTAGTGGTTGTACATTTCCCCCAAATCTGTCCTTTCCTGTGCTACTTATGTCATGATTTCTTGTCTGACCTTTGTATAGCAGCATATCCTTTCTCAACAGTGTTTCACTGCATTGCTGATGGTTGCTACCTTCCAGCCACGTGTCCTGTCCTGTGCTGTTTTCTCTTCCAACAGCCTTTCTTTTCCTTCTAGTCAGTTTGCATGTTTAGTCTGCTCTCTCTTTAAGATCTCTGCTCTCTCCTCTCCTTTCCCACTTCAGAGATTTTAGATTTCTCGCTTATTTTCTGAAATTAATTTTCTTCTCCTTTCCTTTTTGTCACCTGCACTCCTTGCTCCCTGATGTGTCTGAGGATACCTCCCATCTTCCCATCAGAGCCTCTCTTTACAAGGTTTCATCCTTGTCCCTGACCACCTCATGGTAGCCAGAGCAGTGCCCCAGGGCACGATGGTCTCATGCTGTCCTACAAAGCAATAGGCTGCCTGCCCTCAAGTGCACCACAGCTCTGTCAGAGCCTTGGTGCAGGGAGAGGCAGCAGAGCAGAGAGGAGAACATCTGGCAGTTAGGAACAGCTGCCAGCCACAGAGGAAGCAGCAAGACTTGCCTCCCAGCAGAGGGTGGCCAGAGGAGCAGGCTGTGGTCCAACACATGCCTCTTTCTGTCAGGCACGTGTGAGGGAAGCCTGGAGCTTCATCACACAGTGGGACTGATGTGGGGGATGCTCAGTGTAGTGCAGTGTGGCAGCTGTGGAAGTGTCCTTGCTTTTCCACAGGCATGATGTTTGCTGAGCTTTTGCCTATTAATGGCTGGTTTTATTTCAGTGCTGGCAAAACCCCTCCCAGCAAATAAGATGGCAGATCTTTACCGCCACTTGCCCGTGTCTGGATTTTAGCAGTGAGCCCAGGAGGGTCCTGACTTGGATAAGTAGGGGAAAAAAACGTTTCCTTCCTGGGCAAGTTAATAATCAGATCATATTAACAAGTAAAATTTGATTAGGTTTCTGATTAGGAAAGAGTAAGCCAGGAGTTCGAAGCTTGTTGTGTCAACAGAACAGATCAGTTTCACTCTGATGTTCTGCTTTCAATAAGAAACTCTTAATAAAATTATAGCATCTGACTTCTTCATGAGGTTCTGAACAAGACAAAAGACTTTGAGCGGTTGCTAAATATCATAGGATATGTTCTGGGATAGTGCAGAAGACTAACAGATGATTTGATTGCAATCAAAAATTATAATAGGGGAGGAGGGAAATCTGTCTTGTAAAACTTGCATATTTAAAAAAAATCTGGCAGATTGCAGTCATTTGCCTGATGTAACCTCTCAGGAGGGCAGACGTCACAGCTGAAGGGCCCTAAGATCACTGTTGTAGAAGGTCTTATTTTGCAGAATAGCCCAGCTCGATGCTGAAAAAGTTCTGAACAACTCTGGTAGTTGAAACTTTTTATTTGAAAACATTAAATTAAGCAATGTCACCAGCACCTTGTGAGTGGTCTCATTGCATGCAAGAAGCAATTGCTAACAGTGTGATCTGGTATGGTGATGGCATTTGGGTTTTTATTAAGAGAAGACTTTAGAAGAAAGTGAGAAAATAATTCCTGTAAATTTTTTATTGAGCCCAGGTACTTTCAGCCAACTTTGAGAAATGGCCAGCAGATCTCCACATGCCAAAGTGTTGTAATTTTCCATACAAACCAGCATCACCAAAATTCAGGGTAGTGGCTGTTAAAACCATATTGTAAATGCTTAATGTTTAGAAATATAAATAAAGTTTAACCTACTTTTTTCATCAGAGTAGAATCCAGTGACAGTGTGATTAATCATAGGCTGTTCAGCATCAGTAAGGGGAAATGGAACCTATTAATGCTGCCGTGTTCTCCAGGTGCTGAGGCTGTACTGGGAGGAAATGATCTCTGACATGAGGGAAGATGGACTGCTAATTCAAAAAACAAAATTCTGCCTGCTGTCAAGAATGATTAGTGATCAGAAGGGTATGTTTGTGGTGACTGCTTGATCTTTATGGCTAATCAAGTTAAGTGTCTACAGTCAGACTCCTGCTAAAGTTAATTGTGATATTTTGTGTTGTAACTAAAATGTTCCCCTGTCCCAGATCTATACAAGTGAAACGATTTCTCTCTTGGAGCATGCTCACTCGCTCTACCTCAGGCATCAGAAGTGTGAGAGGGTGAACATCGCTCTCAGCTCAAAGCAGCAAGGTCTGCTTCTGCTTGTTACTTCAGGTACTATGGTGACTGGACTTGTATGATCTCTCTAAGCAGTGCTTTGCTCTGCTGTGTACCACTGTCATTAACAATGTTCTTCAACTTTATTTGGGGGGAAACAGGATGGGAACAAAATGTTTCTTCTGCCTCTTTGAATTTCAGCATTTCATCATTTTCTGTGCTACAGTCGGGTCTCCTACATCGTGCATCCGCCGTCTTAATTCGGACCCACGTAACCCGACTTTCTCATTGAATGGCGGCCGCGCTGCCGCGCATGCCCCCGCCGGGGCTGCTGCCCTCACCACCGTCACCCATGTCCCCACTGCCGCCCGTGCTGCCCCTGCTGCTGCCCGAGCCACCACCACCACCCAGGACGCCGCCCTGGCCGCCGCCACAGCCGCTGCAGTGGGGGCAAGTCGCACATGCACAGTTGGGAAACGGGTCTCCTACATCGCTAAAAAATCATGCCGCTAAGATCTGAAGCCGCAATATGGGGAGCATGAAGTGCAAGAGGGCCGACTGTATATTAGAGCTAGGCTACCTCTTTATTACACAATGATTCCTCTGGCTATGACTTCTATGGATTTTGTCCTCCTTCAGATTACTTTGAGTTATCCTATGGAAGGAAGCAAGGTGTCCTGCTGGAATGCCAGGGTTTGGATTCTAAGGTTTCTGCAGGAAACCTGTAGATTTTCCAAAGGACGCACGAAAGGCAATGCACTGTAATCCATCAGCAAGGAGAGAGCAGGATGATGTATGCAAGGAGAAACAGACTGACAAGTTTCTGTCACGTGCACACTGCTCATGCAGAAGATAGGAAAGTGCTGGTACTTAACTGGAACCATGTAGTAGCTCCAAGGGTCAAGTATGGAGTGATTTGCCTTATATGTACATAAGCTAAAGGTAATCAGCCAGGGAGCAGAGTTTGCCTTCCAAGGTCTCCCTCAGTTAGGGAACTGTGTCAGAAACACCAAATAAAGCTGAGATAGCTTCATTACTGTTATTGAAACCACTGAATTTGGGTGCAGATATAGCAGAATTGGGACCAATGGGAAAGTAGTAATTTGAAAGACACTGATTTGGGAGGCGACTGGCAGGAGGAAAGGAGGTACAAAGGGAAAAATAGAGGTTCTGAAGTGGAAAAATGGAAAGTAAGATAAAGATCAGGTGAAAAACAAAAGAGGGTAGATTTTCCAGCAGTAAGATGTTAGTGTAGCTGTCTCACTGGCCTAAGGCCACCAGGATGCCATTGGTCAATTTAGTCACCTACCAGCCACATCTACTTTGGAAAGGACTGGTGTAGGAGGGTAGAGAGAAGAGGAATAACTTGCCCCATAATGTTAAATGGAGTGGGGAGAGAAGGGTGACTGATTTGTATTTCAGCAGTAGTTGTGTATAGTTAATAGAATTTAGCAGTGATAAACCATACATTTGTAGCTGTAATAACAAGCCAAATTATGTAAATTAATAACAATAGTCAGCTTATTAATTAGGCTGTTTGATTCACTAATTATTAGTAAAATATTGATTAATGAATAGGCATAATAGTCCCTATTAATTATGTCCCAAGCATGCAACACGAAGGAAGAGGGTCAGATCCTGAGGCAACAACCCAGCAGGTGATTCTTCTGAAACTGGACTTAGCATGGCTGTGTTTCTGTAGAACACAAGGTAGTAAAGAAGTGTAAACATGTCTTAAATACCAGTCTGATTCCTCCTTCGCTTGGGCTGTCTCCCATTGTAGTCTGAAACCTTTTTAATTTCTCCTTAATTTAAAAGTTCTCATTTGTAGCTTATTGGTTCTTACCTGGCCAAAGTTGTCTTGGTCTTCCATACGTCCTGGTAAATATTTTGGTTCCAGTGAATTTCAGTTTATGGTTCCTGTTGTGGAGAGGGGAGGTGGGTTGCAAATTTACTTAGAACTTTATAATCAGCTTCCCAAACCTATCTGGATATATTATAGCTGCCACTGTAGATAAGTTTTTTTTTTCTCTGGAGTAGCCTGTTACATTTTCTTCCTGTGAAATATACTTTAGTTTCTTTTTGAGAAAATTCGCATTCCTTTGACTATTTTCTAATGATTTTGGGTCTGCTTTAATGTCTTATGTGTCACAGATTCTGTCTCGGTTTATCAGTTCTTGACAATTTCTCTCTCATCACCTCTGTCCTGCTGTGCAAGTTTTCGCCTTAGTCAGAATTTAAAGTTTTTCCCATGTGGATGTGCAGCAGTAATACACAATGGGTGTGTTATTTGTGACATTTTCACACTAAAATTCCCTTCAGGATGGTGTAAACAGAGCCTATTTTCCCCTTAGAAGTTGTCTCACTTTTGCTGTTTACCTCTGTTTCTTTAGCCATGTCTCTGCCATATGCCCAGCCAGCAACATAATATGGCCATGCCTTATTTTTCAAATGGATTTATTAGGCATGATGAGTAATGCATTTTTATGCTGGATTACTTATTATACTTGTGTCTTGTGTTGAGATCTATTTGGATGAAAGAACTGAGTGCATTAAAATACCATTTGAGAAGGGTTTATTAGTTAATAATACCTTGAAATGCATGTAAATGCTTTTCCTCATGTAAATTTATGTAAATGTTTTTTGCACTGAAAGTTGAATTATTATGATAAGAGCAGTATTATGTATATTGAGGGAGCTGAGCTGCTTGGGTTTGGTCACCGTATCTCGTAGAGTTGAAGAGGCTCATCCTTTCCAGGCTGCTTATTTCCACAGATCCCAAGAGGTATTTTTTTTTCCCTCTCTCAATTAATCTCTGAGCTCTAAAAGTTGAATTCTACTGATTGGAGAAACGCCAATGTTTAAAAACTTCCCTTGGTATCAGTTTCTATGCTGAGGCTGGATTAGGGCTTCAGGAAGTTCTATTCCAGTTGCTACCGCCAGCTCAGTCATTAGACCTTCCTTAAAAGTTCAGGAGCAGATATAAGCTGCTTAATGCCAACTCTGCAACTGGAACAAGATGGATTTGTTGATTTTACCTCTGCCTGGTACTATAGGTTGTTCACTCTCTGTGGGTTCCTCTGTTGGAGCTAAAGATGGTCACTGAGGGTAGCAGCTTTATAAAGGATCACTCTGACTGCCTTAGATCACCAGATCCCTTATCAGTGATAGCTATTAGCACCTTTCAGTTCGTGTGAATTTAGAAAAGCATGCACCTAATAAGGAGAGTGCAAATGTTTGGAGAAGGGCTCCAGGGATTGCAGTAGAGAGAGTATTAGGATGGGAGCACCGCACCGCATCCTTGGAGGGCACTGACCACAGCAACATTCCTATCTCAGATTCTTTTTTTGCCTTTTTTCTAAAAGTACTTAAAAAAGTGCTTAGCTGTCGTTGAAGATAACTGTTAGTTAGTTATACTCCTATTTACGGGTAATTTCACTTTTCCGTTCTCTCCCAAGCCCCCTTTTTGAATGACCGAACGGTTTTTCAGGCAGAGGCAGTGTGAGAGGAGCTGGTTTGCAAGTCTGATTTCCTCAAGAGCTTCTGACCCCTGATGACTTTTGTTGCCAAACTTGTACTTCTAGTCCCTGCCTCTAATATGTGTAAAAAATTTCAGTGACAAAACCTCTTTTTCCACTGTTGTTCCTCATGTGGTTTGGATTTGGAAAGTCCGGGACGCAGTGCTGTGCAGAAGATACACAGCAAACCCAGACTGGTCTGCAAAATGGATTACTGCAAGTACAGTGAGTGCAGGTTAGAAAGACATTGCACGTGGAATTCAAACTACGTTATCATAGATACTACACCTGATCTTAGTCAAAAGGCTGAGTATTCCACACTGGTAATCTTGCCAATTTTAATTTCATCAGAAAGTCTATCTGATCTGATTTCCATATTCTGTTCCTTTCTGTTTAGCAAGTGTGGTCACTTTGGCCAGTTGTGTTTGTTGTGTATGATTGCTTTCTTAAACTCATGGAAATGAGTGCGATCTCTCTTTATTTGCACTAACAAAACCAGAGAGTGCTTTTATATCAACATCTTTGAAATTGAATTTGTGGAAATAGTTCATCTATATGAGATTTTATTTGATTCTTTAATTCACTTCATTTCCTGAATTTAAATTTAATTATATGCTCTTCCTTTTAAATGTATTCTGTTGTCCAAGCTAGAATAGCTCTTCCTGTGGCAGATGCAAATATTAATGAAATCTCTGATCTGTTGTGTAGATATTATTGAACACTAACAACACAATCTGTATTTGTATTTGCTTTCTAGCCCTGGAGAAAACACACTGGTATCAGTGTGATTCCTTAACTGCTCTGGTGAGAATTCAAAGGAGCAGGGGGGAGAAAGGATTAGGATGATGTGAGTTTGAGATGAGGAAAGCATTGTTCTGGACTTGCAACTGGTCTCTTTTAGTGTAAAATTTATTATGTAGCTTGTTATATAATTATTCTATTATTATGCTCTATATAATTCTATAATTACTCTATTATTATATTGTAGAACTTATCTGACTGAGGTTGAAGGGAGGTTTGTATTGAAAGAGGGACAGCTTTTTCCAAGAAAATGTAAATGGGTGGAAATCACCATATTTAAATAGAATTTAATCTGTTACTTTTTAGAGCAATAGGATATTACTTTCTTCCCTCTGCTCTCTCAAGTCCAGGGCTGGGTAGCATGCAATAAATGCTTGCATCACAACTATGTGAACTGAATACATGAAAAAAAATCACAACTTCAAACATAAGACATATGCTGGTGTTCCAGTACCTAATGATATTTGTTGAATATTATTTCTAGTTGTATGAATGACAGGAAAAGAAGGGCACATCGGTGTTACAGGTGTATGTTTTGGTGTTACAGTCGAGCCTTTATAGTGTACGTTAGTTACTTGGGCAATTTCCCAAAATAGGAATCTTCATGGGACTCCAGAACAATGGGAATGAATATGGAGAAGTCCAAGCATAGGAAGTTTGGTCTGTTTCTACATTTTTTCCTATTTCACAGTGTATTTTATATTTATAATTGTATTAAATTGCTGGTATTTATTTCAAAGTATTGTGACCTGGATGTCCTACAAATAAGCAACTGATGGCAAAGGCAGCAGGGAATCCATCTATACAGAACAGGAGATGGGGAAACAAGCACTAGGAACAGAAGATGACAGAAGCCTTAGCTGTATCACCATGTGGAACATTTAGGGGCGTTGGTGAGTGATAAGGCAGATACATTACTGTTTTCTCACTAAGGAACAAAATTTCCCAATACTTCATCAGGCTCTACCTTTTCAAGCAGAAATTCATTACTACATCAAGGTTGAATGCCTTGCTGCTAGCAGAAAAAATGTTCCCCGATAGAATGTAAATGAGAAAATATATATGAATTACAGGACATCTAAAGAACTGTGAGTGCCTGGGTAGATGGAGTTAAGTTTTGTTTTCAAAATAGACTTTGACATGATTTGATAATAAGTAATAAGCTTTTGACTCTCTAATAATTTGAAATGTAACAAATCATTATTAAAGATGTGTACTGCATGATACATGAATTGTATAGAGCCAAGGGGTGTGTGTGGTGGGTTGATTGGTTGGTTTGTTGGCAGCCTGTGTACCTCCCTTCCTACCCTCCCACTGTCACAGGGCAATGCCCCCTTTCTCTGGCAGACCACTGTGAGGGAAGGCTGAAGTCTGCCTCGCTTAGCACTGAATTATGCCCTAACCAGAAGTTATGTACCTCCCGTGTTCCCTCCATGTCCTTGTGCCTGGGGAGAAACCTGTTTGAAAACTCTGTGCTGGGCAATTCTTGGAAACAGACACCTGAATGCAGATGCATTCTTGTCAAAAGGAAACCCAGAAAACATTTGCACAGATGTGGTTGACACAGCAGGTCATGATCTCATTTCATATGTCACTGCTTAATCTTAGCTGAGATAATTACAGACATATGGCTGTTTAAATACGAAGTCAACAGGAAGGTATCCAGCTACATGTGGTACTACAAGTAAATCAGATTTAACTGCAGCAGCCAGCAGCTGAGGTGATTAGGTGAATATCAGATGTTCCCTGGCAAAAATTATCATAAAAAACAAAGACAACAACTTTACATTTATTCATTCTTTGTATGTCTTTGTGGACTGGTACCAACACAGATAAAACTCACAATAGTATCTCATGACGTTCAGACAATAATCAATATAGAAATTGGGAGTTATTTGTGTGTGTTTTTTAAAACATGACAGGATGAAAACTCTCTGTCCAGGGAAAGTTGTAACATAGTGCCTAAACCATCTGTAGTGCTGGGTTGATGCTGGTAAGGCCTGGATAATACACTGACAGTCAGGTGTGGACTGTTTGTTTCAGCGGCCAGCAGTCAGGTCAGCATTTGCCCCTTGTCCAGGCTCTGACCAGCCGCTGGCCCCAGCAGTGCAGCAGCTGCAGGTGCAGTAAAGCCTTCAAAGAGAGGCTGTTTTATAGTACTCAGAACCAGTATAAAATGTCCACAACGCTTTGCCATTTGTTGGGTTAAGCTTTTTTGTTCGTTTTTTTCCCTTTCCAGAAGACCTCACCTTGTGGCTGCACCATTATGACTTTTCTGTGTATTTTAACAGTGGCTCATATTCACTGCAGTTTTGGTACTATTGCTTCTGAAGACTCACACTGCTGCTTGGGAAGCCCATGGGATGTTTTTGCAGGATGCTGCCTTTGCAGCACGCAGCAATTAGATTATTTCAAGCTCCGTGGCAGTTTCCCGCGCAGCTATGAACAGACGCCACAGATTGCCTTATTTCCTGACTGTAAAACAAGAGGGTGGGCTCTCCCCTACTCCCCCCATGCCATACTTGAAACATAATTTGTAAGCAGGAATTTGTTTTTCTTCCTGTGTGAAGTATACTGAGGTTGAACTCCGCTGTGGTGTACAAACTCAGATTTGAACAGGCCAGGCCCCCCAAGATTCACTGCCGCGGTAATTTTATCCAGGTCACGAGCAAAGACCTGCATGATAAACTCTGGGAAAGTCTGGCTGCCAGTCGGGCAGATGCTTTTCTCTGAGCGAGTGCTTATGCTCCTTAGGTCCTGACCCTGTGTTCCAAGAGAAGTCCCACAAACCCACACCGAGACGCCCTGGCTTTGCTGGACTTCTCATCCCAGTCAGACTCTACAGAGGCGTACTTGCAGGATTGCTCTCTGGGTAAGCGCTCTCCCTCATGCTTATACAGGTTCTTTGCAAACTGAGATTTCAGACAAGCAAGTGAAGACATACTTCAGTTTTATTGTTGTTTAGGCATGGATAGAAACATTAATTCTTTTGCACTCTTTGTTGTTGAAACTTGCCTTTAGTGAACTCGGAGCAGTGAAAAGCCCAGCTCCTAGGACTGACGATTTAAAGTGCATAGGAGATCTAGCAGAATCCCAAAAGGCGAGGAGTTATTTTTATTCCTTCTTCCGTAGTTGTGGAAGTTGAAGGACTTTTCTTCTTCTCCTTTGCCTTGTATTCCCCTGACAACGGTAAGAAAATTTTCAGCCCTTCCCTATGCTTTCCCTTTGGAGGTTTCCCTATCTTTGGAAGTTCCCTCTCTGTATTTAAGAATTATTTGTAGTGTTATAAACAAAGATAGGTGACATTTGCACACCCCTTCACAGGACTCTGTTACAATGTTTCCCGTTTAGAGTCAGGCCCAGTGAATTTGTTTTTTCTTTAAAAAAATGTGTATCGCTTGGCAGTGTTCTTGCACCAAAAGAAAAAGATATATTTATATATAAAGTAACTTTTTTATGTGTTCACGTTTTATTTTGGAAAAAGAGGTGTTTAAAAATTTTAGAATTTTTTTAACAAAATTCTAAAAAGAAAAAAATCACAATATTTACAAAGATAACAGAATGGCTTAGCCATGCAAAACAAATTACTTTGGTTTTTTCCCCCATTTTACTTTGGTTTAAATGTTGACCAAGGTTATTTCTTTTTTTTTTTTCTTTTAGCCAAATAAAACAGTAACAAATTAAAGTTAGAGGCATGTAACAGGATTTCCCTCTAATATTTTATACAGCATAGAGTTTATAGGACATCTTATGTATTTAATCCATGCCAATGCACTACAGGAAGCTTTTATTAAGACATCAGTCACTACTGCCCAGACATTTAACATTTTACAAATTTACAAGTAACAGTGTTTTCTTCCCCCTAAATAATGCAAAAGTGGCAAAATACATTTCCTAACGTCCATATTTTTCTTTTATTTATTTATTTATTTATTTATTTATTTATTTTTGCCTACCAATCTATAAAAACTTACTTTTTCCCTGGATATTTGTAAATGAAAACCTGATGTTCTGCTTACTCTACTGTTCCTCACCATCAAAGCTGCCTGTTACCTTCTTCCAGAAACTAACCTTTCAGATAAATTGAAACTTATCTCCCTTAAGGACGACTTTCTTTGGGCCATTCACCCTAAAACCTTTTCTTATCAAGTACCATTCTAAAAAAATTCCCTCAAGCAAAAAACATGTTTATAAAGTTACAAACTTGAATGTAACTAAAGATACATAGACATTTCATTGTTACAATTATATGTACTGTTTGATAAATTAGGTACCAGTTAAAAACACTAAAATTATCTCAAGGTGCATTCAATATCTGTAGCATAGTTAACAAAAACACACACAAAAAATATATATATATTCTATTTTTGTGGGAAAAAATGCAGCTTTGATATGACCACTTTTTAAAAAAAGTTTCCAATTTTGACTGGTATCTCTTTGAAATAAAGAAAAGGTACAGTACTTTAAGGCAGTGAATAACATAAAGGAATCAAAATTAATCCAAAATTCCAGTTCCTTATCCTAATGCTAACATGAAAGACGACTGATAATGATCAGTAAAATGTGTGTCTTGCTCTAGAAGAAAAGGGTTGTTAGCCACAGTCTGTATGTAGGCTAGGAATTTTTCATAGTGTTCCTCGCTCAATACCCAGACTTCTTTGGGGAAACTCTTTATTCCCTTTCTCATTTTGCCTGGTTTTCGGAATGTTCACTTTCATTAACAATTTAGTTTATGCTTGTCACAGCTGTTACCCTTCTGCTTTATGTGATTTCAAAGAATGATAAAAGTGTTTGACATTTTCCTTTAAGACAATCTTACACTCTAGGTACTTGCTACAAAGCAGAGGCTTCACTGATAACAACCAGAATTAGACATGTGCCTGCTCAAAGGGTGTCATAAAAACAATTGAAATAAAATCATTACACTATACATCAGATTAACAGCAACTCCCAGAACAAAGCCTTACAGTGTATAAAAATAGCTACGTAAAAAATTTACATAAAGGCAAAAAAAAAAAGAAATCTTCAGTGCAGACATTTACAAAAAATATTTCAAACAGAACGCAACATGGTGACCTATTATCATGGCTGTTGCCAAAATTAGTTTGTGGGGTTTTTTTAGCTTGAGATAATTGTCTAAAATCCTTTGAAAACTTTGTAGTATGATCTGCTTAATACTTGAACCATGAATAGCTGTCACTTCTTTGTATATGTTTAAATACAATCCACGTTCATGCTTCAATTGGTCTATATGTATTCTCTGAAAACACGAAAGATAAAACCAGTTAAACATTTTATATGTTAATCATCATAACTACTTCAGTATCTAACCTTCAAATAAACAGCTACATGAATAGTACTTTCTTCTGTCATTCAATGATGTGAACACTTTCTTCCATGACAAGAATAGCTGTTGTAATATTACAATACTATTGCAATATTACAATATTATTGCAATAATACCCCAGCTAACTCGGGTATTACTATCTAATCACCTCAATATCACAATGTTGCAGAAGGTATCAAGATCAGTTAAAGAATAAAAAAAAAAAGCCCTAAGGAAAAGATTACAGAATTTTCCCATAGAATTGCAATTGGAAAGCTAGGTTTTTACACTGACTTTTTCAAAAGTTTTCTTCTTTTACATCACTTATAGGACATAATTTTGGTATTCTGAATTCTCTTTTTCAAATTAGTAAAACAGTGATAATGCTAGTAAAGTGCCTCTTTATATACTATAAAATTGCTCTATCTAATTCAGTGAATTCGGAACATTTACTGCAAAACTTGTGGCTTGTGTGTTAAACTTTCAGTTTAACAATACGAACACATTGAAATTATTGACATCTGTATTTATTTAAATAAGAAGCCTTTTTCTGTAAATATGAAATATCGTAATTCCACCATATGCTTTAAAACCCTGCTACCTCAAGAAGGTATCCTATGCTATTTACTTAAGATCTCTGAGAAGGCTGTCTACAGCTTTCCTGTGGAGGAAGTTACAAAGCACCACTGAATGTGTACTACTCATTTTTAAGAACAGCTGATGACTTACCAAACAAACCTCTCTATGGTTATCTGCTTTCCAGACTCTTGGGCTACCACAGATTTTAAATGGCCTAAATTTGCCATAGGAATGGTCTAAATGCCTACTTTGGGTACCAAGAGGAGTGGCATACATACATGTAGCAGTGGTGTATATATCTGTGATCACAGGGTGGTGCTGTTGGTGCTCTGTAGGGCTCCTGTAACTCTCAACAGAAGTCCAGCATCTATCGAACCATTTGTAGAGAGTTTGTTTCATACAGGTCCCAGTAGGGGAAACTTTCACACCTGTTACTAAGATAATATACAGCGTCTCTCTCTAGGATAAAATCAATCCCGGTGTAAGGGGATTTCTAAGGGAAGTTTCATTCCCACTAGTGATGAACAAAGCTGACCAAGAACTTGGAAACCCATTCCTTTCAGTCAGGGAACGAGGTCGTAACTCAAAACCTATTAAACACTACCTAAACATACTCTTCATATATACACACACATGTACCACAGTGACACAGGACACAAATGTAGGATTTTCATTTTTCTGAGTATGTGGATTAAAATAAAACCAATTATTAAGTTACATCTAGATGAGCATCTTTGAATACTTAACTGGCTAGGAGCTTGATTCTGTCTGTCCTAATACTACACCACTCAAAGTGATCCCACTGCCTCACCTCTGGAAGGCGGGCAATAGGCTCCAAGCTACCGCTGTGATCACCAGAGAGAAAAAGTGGACAAAAAGATGTAAAATTCTGCCATATGAGACACTTACCTGGAATGACAATTGACACATTCTCTCTTAAGTTTCAGATTTATGATTGTTTTCCTCTAGCTTTTTGTTTTCTTCTATATTTCCAAGATCTTTGTCTACATGTTTTGATGCTGTCCTGTAATTTAAAAAAGAAGGTAATTTTTGCATTTCTACGGCGGTTTGTTCAATCCTCACATTAATGACAGCACCTCCTACCCTTGCAGTGAACAGAAAACTTGACAGTTCTGTTCTGAGCACACCAATAGGCTTGCATATGTCTGTAAATAGGCCGGTGGCACCAGACCCCCCACAGGTGTTGGTACTACAGGAAATACTGCAGTACTGCTGTGTGTGTTTGATTTACCTCTTGAGGAATTCAGAGTTATTCTGAGCTAGTAGACATTTGGTGAGGTTAAACCAGTTGTAGAGATCTATGTTTCTTGACAAAGTAATTGTGTAGCTTGTTTCAATAAACAAGAGTGTGCTTTAAGGCGTACTAAAACGTTACAAGTGTGGCTAAGACATCTTGATCAACACAGCAATCTTTTGTGTACTTGTAGTAAATGACTTTCAGAGCCCGTGCCAAACGGAAGCTCTTTAAAGGCGAAGAAATGCATGGGAATTCTGGCAACACTGAAAAAATTGCACTCCAATTTTTAGATCTGCGCTAGCTATGACTGACAAGTTTCGGGTAAAGATGAGATTGCATAAATGTTTGAGGGGAGAAAGAAAGAGGCATGCCTCATAAAAATTAGTAGGTCTTCCTTAATGCAAGTAGTGGAGATGAATTAATGAGTTAAGTGCTTAGTCTAGCTTAGCACAATAAAACCACTATGCCATTCATTTAATCCGTGAGAAGCCTCACTGTCTGCCAAGGTGAAAGATTCCTGCAGCGCTGCGATAACATTTTGAAGGCCGCAATTTTTAAAATGTAAATGGGCAAACATGTTTGAGTGGGACAAAGTAAATCCCTTGTGTCACAGCAGATTATCGTATATGCATTTTCTCTACAGATAATTTGTTTCCCCCTACAGAAAAGCAAGGTCTGTTGTGATGGATTCATGCATATGCTCACCCTTGCTTCAGGGTAAAGACCCGGGGTGACGCTGACTTGCAAAATACAATGAAGACACAGGTTAGCAAGATAGTGTGACATGTCACACTGACACCATGCAGGTATGTACTTCCCAAATTTGCTGACCTGAATTTCTGCTAGTGGAGTGTCTCTGTGCACATCGTCCATCTGAGCAAAGGCTGTGAGCAGAGCTGTGTGTGCCCTGAGCTGAATGAGCAGTACTGGCACTTCAGTCCTTGCCTCTGAAGAGCTTCTGATGGGATGCAAAAGCACCTCACCCATGACACCTTGGCTGAAGAGCAGCCTTTGAGGTGCAGCGCCAGGGGAGAATGGGATTCTGGATCCCAAGGCCCACAGACTACAACTAATGGGACCATGCTAATTTATTTTTTTTTATTTTAGAGGATATTATTTCCTGAGTGGCTCTAAGTTTTAATACTTCATTTACCTTTTGCTATTGGTTTTAGACTGCCTCTGTTATATTTGTATGACTGACAGGAAGGTGTCAGTACTGAAAACCCACTTACTGCAAAGATCTGGACTCCTCTTTATTGCAAGCAAATTTAATTTTAAAAGTGCTGAGATAGCATTAGAAAGTAGCTTGTTCTGCAGTGGTAAATTTCTATTCTGCAGTAACATTCTACTTTTTTCTGGTATTCAAAACCTGAAACAGGTGACTTGCACTAAAAGGAAAGAATGTGACATGTAATGAAGAAGAAAATTCAGTGCTTTGGTAGAGACTGACCTTCTTTGATCTTAATAACCTTTCACAAATCTCTTTAATCCTAACAAAAAAGAAACAACCCTTAAAAAAATCCTTGAAAATTAAAAAAGTTTTAAATTTAAATTTTAAAAAATGTTTGGTTTAGACTGAGCCCATAATCTGGCTTGTCATGCGAAAAATGAGTCTTTTCCATTTCTATGTCTCACAAAATTGGAGACAACAGGGAAAGAGATGAAAAGCTAAAATAATCTGGATTCAGGCAATTACCTGAGCTAAAATGAGTTGGAGGCGAAAAAGAAGTATCATGCACAGCTGTCCTCATGGAACTGCTTGTGTCTGCTCTTGAAGACTGGATAGACTATTGGCATGACTCAGTGTAATTCTTTTCTTATGGCCTGTTATCAAGAGTTTTACAGTGCCCAAAGCAGACTGAATTTCATATGACCTGACACTTAACAGCAGAGGGAACTGTAACCAGCATTACTGATCTTTGATTAGGTTAAAATTATTCAATGATTAAAGCTTGGAGATTCTGCAATGTGATCAGGTTTTGATTTTTAAAGTGTTCTATTTTAGTTCTGCATTCAATGAAACTAAATGTCACCTCTGTTTTCCTAAAGCCACAATGGGTGAAAATTGGAGACTTAAAGGGCAACACTGACTTTGAAAGAGGTGGGTGATCCAGAACTCTTTTGCAGGATGTTATAAACCACTTGCTTGAAATGAGAGCAGCAGCAGTTTTTAATTTCTGACAATCAGCTGGATTTTGATTCTCAGTGCCTGAGACTGAAATGCAGCCATTTATTTATGGAGGTTTGGTGATCTTACTGGCCGTTGTCTGGTGGGGTTTTTATTTTGGGTTTTGTTTTTTTTTGTTCCCCAAATACCAGTATCTAGACAGATTCACCACTTCAGCAGAAACAACACCGCTGCCTTTTTTATTGGTATTTAAATAGTGTCATTAAGAGACACAAGTAATTTTGCACTGCTTTGCAGCACTGTGATCCCCTGCCTAACAGCAGCTGAACAACTGACCCTGGCATGGCACCAATCCTCAGAGCACAACAGATGTGGCTTGGGTTTGTAACAGAAATGTCTCAAAACACCGTTTCCATCGCCTCCTGAGGTGACTGAGGCACGGGACAAATGGTCCTTTACCAGCTTAACATTCAACAACATGTTGTTCCTTACTTTTTTGTGCATTAACTCCTGTCAGCTTGCTCCATTTGTAACTGAAGAGCAACTTCCTGATGATATCTGAGCAGCTGCGGAACATGGTCCGAATGGACAGAAATACTCCTGAGGATTCGTCAAGAAGGGATGACAGCCCACTTTGCCCAGGCCTGGAGCACTCACTCTAACATCTGCAGCTCCACAAACAAAGCCCACACTTTTCTGTGCTCTGGCCCTGTTGTTCTGAGGAGGGAGTATTTGGATGCATAAATGTGAGTTTACTTCTTTTTTCTAAAACTAATTTGTAAAACATGAATCATTCTGAGTTCTTGCTAAAATTATGACTCATACTTCACACATACCTATGCTTACTATTCAGGAAAATAATTATCCTCAGGGAATCCTAATCAAAATCTCTCTGCAAGTAATACCAAAGTGAGGTTATTAACTTTCTTTGGAGAAACTGTGTGTGTATGTGCTGAGGGGCTGCTATTTTAATGGATTTTATCAGATACATTTTCCATGTCAATTGTTTTGCCTGCTGTACTGTACATACAGACTGTATATAGGTGTCCCAAAAATTGTTGTAAGGTTTTAATTTCTGATTTCTTTTAATCTTGCAAGTCTAGGCCTTGCCCTCAACACTGCTTAAGGAAGAAAAGAGGCAAGTGCTGTTTGTCCTTGTTACCCAAGCTTGTGATGATGACAGGTAAGAGGATACACACTGATGTAGTTCTGGGTGCTGAAGCAAGAGCCATGAATTTCATTAAAGCTTGCATCCCTTTTGAAAGGCATGTCAGACACTCAACTGCACTGTTGCAAAAGATTTTCTAGGAGCTAATGGGCTTATACAGCCAAATCTGGACGGTCTGTAACCTCCTATTTAGCCCAATCCTGCCTTACACTTCCTCCAATTATTTTCAAATGTCCACCAGTAGGAAAAAAGACAGGAGATAATAGAAAAAAAAATTCCAGTCATCAAGAAATGAATGACCATTTCCTAATTTATGCTACTTTTCTAGAATATGTGTGTCATGTAACTAGGTCTTTTCTCTGGAAGGGCACCACAGCAAGTTTTCTGCATGTCTGGCTGACCATGTTTTGATTCATATGCCTGTTTCTTATAAAATACTTGAAAAGTAGAATTGCTATTCTTCAAGTGTTCAGCTTCAGAGACACTTGTAACATTTTTGATTGCTGTGACCTAAGAAGTATTGCAAGAGTTCGGTGTGCCCTGAGTATGAACAATCTTAAGACTTCTCTGCTGTGCATCAACTTGCCCAGCTGAAGTTTTGTCCACTGGCTTTTAAACTACTTTAATGTCAATCTGGCCTGAAATGACTTCAGATTTGTACACCTGCAAACTCCAGGAGCAAAAACAGGGCAAAGATTCAATCATGAGGCAGAACTTCTATGACTAGAGAGCAGGGGTACAGGGTGCTGAGTGCACTATTTCCATTCCAAATCTTTAATTTCTGCTGTACCCAGTTGTATCAGGCAAGGTGAACATTTCATATATGACGGATTTATTGAAGATGAGTGTCCTAGAATCACTCAACTGAGGCTTGACACAAACATTTTAGAAGGATTCTGTAGTGCTAAGATATAGTCTGTTCAGTGCAGATTAGTTTGCAAAATCTGCACAGAACAAGTGTTTGGCCTTCTGCTCAGATGAAGGAGAATATGACATGCTGGGGTAGGTAGCCTCAACTCTTTATTCAAAGGGGATTGCAGGATGTAGAATATAGATGAGGCCCTGATTTATGGGATAATATTCATACTGAAAAGAATATGTGGCAATAATCAGTTTTTCCATCAAGTGGAGTGGAGGCAGTGAATAACTGTACAAGTGATTTATTGTGAACAAATTCCAAGGCTACAAGTATAATTCCCACTTAGTGTGGATGACAAGACAATAGAATATTATACAAACCACAACACCAATAACAAGAAAGTAATGTTTTTCTTGCCTCGGCAGACTTGCAAAGTTCTGTGCTGCTGCCTTCTCAGACTTTCCTTTGGCGACACTTTGGGGATAGAGATCAGGTGAGTTACTGTTCAAGGGTGGGTTCAAAAAATTATTACTAATTGCTGGCCTGTATGGAGAGGGAGGGGTTGTGACTAGACATAGGTTGTGGTTAGAGGTGTAAAGTGCTTTTTGAAAGGTCTACTTTGATTTCTAGGCTCTGAATCATAATGAAAACCTTGTCAGAATAGGTACTGACACTCTGCTTCCTCTTGCAAGTATGGTGTGCAGAAAGCAGGAAGGATAATATTGGATTAACTTAAATATATACTGAGAACAGGAGACTGACAATGACGATGCATCAATTAAGGATTTTAGAAGTTGGCAACTATGTATCAAATATGAAATCTATTATTTAACTATAAAGGTACATAAGTGAACCTGTGTAATCAATTCTAGCTCTAATTCTTCCTCTAAGCTTGAGGACCAGAAGTGTTGTCTATTTAGAATATGCTGTGTATTATCTTTGAAGCAGAAAAAGTTATTTTAATTAATAAACTCATGCTATATTCTATGATTCGTTAGCTCTCCCACACTATGAAATAGTACAAGAAAAGGTATTTTACCTTCTCTGCCCTCCTTATACCCAAACCCTCCCAAACCAGTGAACCAGTTCCATGATTCCACATTCACGTATTTGAAAAGCAGCGACAAAAAGAAAATTATACTTGACATTACCACAACAGTAGCAAAGTGTGGGAGGAAGAGCACTATTTGTCATTGTTACTTTTTTAATTTTTACGAAAAGAAGCATAATCTTTGGGAAGAAAAAAACAGACCACCGAACAACCCCCCTCCCATGTATTATTATATCTAAGTGTAGTTCTGTGCTTGTAACAATCCTGTATTCGAAAAAGTTCCAAAACCTGATCACCTGATCAGTTATGGCTGGAGTAACATTCTTATGTATTATCCAGAAAATGGACTATTTTCTAGCAGCTGAAGAATTCTTTTTTGTACTTTCTAACCAATGAAAACAGATTTGTCCATTGTAAAATCCCACTAGCATATTTTAGATCTAATGTGATCTAATTTTAATGAAAGGTCATAGAAAGAACAATTGAACTTTAAGACTGCTTTCATACTTGTACCTTAATCTCCCCTGCTAAAAAGCAGCTGAAAGGAGCCCCTCAGAAAGGAAGCCTGCCCTCAGTTCTCCCTGGAGACAAATGTATGGTGGCAAGGCCAAATGGCATGTAGTCATGGCCAACTTCAAAAGGATGGAGAAACACGGTCACTTCTTGAGATCACCCAATTTATTTTCTGAAGTGAGCCTCTGTGATAATAAAGAAACTTGAAAGTAAGTAGGCCTCACTGGCAAATCCTGTTCTATGCTTAGGATGGCTAAAACACACTGATTTGGATGATAACCTCTCGATTTTTCAGCAACATAAGCTCTATCTTTACCAATTTAACTTCAGAGATCTCAAAGTACATATGAACAAAACAAGTAAAAATTTCTTTTCTCCCTCAGATGATTTAGTCTTATCTTAGTCTTTAGTCTTAATGTAAGTTATTCCATTTTCAAAGCAAACAATGCAGACAGTTTCTAGCACCAGTAAAGCCAAACAGACTTCCACATACTAAGTCCCATAATTAAGTAGTAGGTGCTATATTTAAAAGCAAGAGCCAGCACAGATTTGGCTGTCAGGAAAGATAACCTCATTACAACTCAGATCTGTGAAAGTCTTAGAACCTCACCTACAGGAGATGGGTCCTGTTATGCATTAGGACAAGCTGATTGGAGCACCAAGTTTCCTTTCTCTATTAAGTGCACCTACTCTGACAGAATTTCCCCACTCCCGACTACTGGAATGCTGCAGGAAGGAAAATAGGTAAACATACATTTCTGCTTATCATTATTCTTTTCCTAATTTAGTATGAAGTTTTCCATAAATTCTTACTTTGATTTCTTTACGTAGAGCCAGTAGACAACACCTGCAACCAGAGCAACCAGCAGAAGACCGACCACAATTCCCACTATTAGCTTTGCCTGGTCATTAACCTTTTCACTATTGTCATCTGAAGCAAAGAAGAAAAGTTGGAGATGAACTATGACAAAGTAAACTATTACACTATTTCCAAGAATTTTCATCAGAAACAAGAAAAGGGGTCAGCAAGTCAAAATAAAATGAAAAAAAGTAGGCATTGTTCTTTACATTTCTTTAATGTTTTAAGCTTCAAGAAAGTCACATCTTAATCATGGCACAAGCTATTTCAAATCAAGTCCAGCGATGAGGGACTGTGGAAATTGTGCAGTGACACTACAGAGGTCTTCAACTGAGACAATCAAAAGAAAGGGTTACAGAGACAGAAAACCATACATACCATTTCTATCCTCTGGCTCATCATTTTCTGGAATACTTACTGAAATGAAAAATGTTAAAATTAAATTAAAGACAAAACATATTAGACCTGAACATCACTTTTAATTGCATATTTACAGCAATGACAGAAACTGAAACTTAATGCAGTGTTGGCCAAACAAGGTAATTAATCTCATCTTTAAACAGAAGCCTCTATAATATATTCAGTTGAAGAATCTTACTCAAAATCTCTAATACTAAAGTCAGAAATTTTTCTGGCTGAGTATTTCTGTGCTACTCTTCCACTAACTTTAGCTTCTGACTACCTTTCATCTGTGAAAAGTAACATCTGTTTAAAACCGAGTATGGCTGATTTCTGCTGTGAGTCAAGTCATACCAGTAATAATAAACTAATAATAAACTGGAATTTGGTGACTGAAAGATCATGTTAGTTTACAAATAAATAAAGATTTCTGTCTTGTTAATAAAGTATTATTTTTATTTTGTACTAGTACATCATATTATTTTGTAACATTGTTTTTTGTAAATAGAGATAGCTAGCCAAGAAAGTCATGAACACTGACTTCATCTAGAAAGCTATCAATAAATTTTATGTACTACTGACACGATTGACTTAAGATCAACATTACTAGGCAGACATACTCTTCATTTTTTTGTGATGTGTGGGTAATTTCTGAGAAACTGTAAGTTTAAAGAAATGATCTTTAAAGGACACTCACTAGCAGAGACATTCATGGAGGTCACAGTCCTTTCTAGCTCATTTTCTGCAATGCATGTTAAAGTCACATTTTCCTCAGGAGCAATCATAATTTTACTGGAAAATTTCCCATTAACATATTTTGTCTCCTCTGTCTGAAAAGGTAGAAAAAGGCAAATTAGTACCCTTTAAAAAGGCAAAGAACAATACATGCATTACCTGTATTACACATTGAAAATATTCAGAGGTGTCATAGGTTGGCATTGCAATGTGTGTGGTGAATACATCTTTGTATTTTGTATTCCATATTGCTGTGTTCAGGTGGCGCTGTCTGTAGCACCTTTCCCCAGCCTCCCCCCCGCCAGTGACAACGGTAGAACAGAGAAAGTGATCTATTTTGCTTATTTTTACCAAGAGGTAAATAATTTTCAACAAATATTTCAGTCTTCCAAACAACAGCAGTGGAAATACATATTGCATTAATTTATGAAATGGTTAATGTGAATATTTGAAAGAAAACATTTTGGCCAAGGTATGCAGTTATAGATAGCATGGTGTACACTGCACTGTAAGACCAATAATAAAGAGGTGGGTTTTTGTAAGAACTTTAACCAATTCTGGTTTTGCTTTTCTTTCAATTATTCAAAAAATATTCCAAGTGACAAAATTCTTAAAGAAAAACCCCAACTTCTAAGCTATCATTTCTATACATCTTGATGTTTTTCATTTATGTCTTTATAAGCAAAAGAATTGCTCTAAGTTTACCACTTTCCAACTTCCCAAGTTGCTCCCACACTAAGCATCATTTTGCCAAGTTACATGTATTTAGGAGCACCTGCAGTATCTGTCCTGTAATAGTGTTGTGTTGTTCCTTAAATATGCTGTACATCATTCTTGGATTAACGTGACATCCAGAGAAAATTATTTTCAATAATTTATATAGCTTCAAGACAATTCCTACTCTATAGCTTCAAGTAAATGGACACATTTTGACAGCAACACATAATTTCAGTAGGCTTAAAGCAAAACCTATTTGAAAATTAAATCTATAGGAGCACCATGCATTGTACTTCAAGTCACTGAACGTTTGTATAGAAGTCTCAATTATTCTTCCTGCTAAAGCAAACTATAGTAATACCTTGCATGGGATCTGGTAATCAATCAAAATACTTCAGTTTGCTTATTTTACAGGTATTTTCCTGCTACATAAGGGTACTTCTTATTTATCCCCCAGGATGAACGCATTATGGTTCTGTTTCTAGTGAGAAACAACCAGTCTAACCATACAAAAGCAACTATAAAAATTAGGATAAAAGCTGCAAAGCCCATAAGGAACGATACTGAATGTAATTTCTGACTTGCACATGCCACATTTCATTACATTTCACACACGTAATGGCTACTTAAAGTACTTATTTGCTTCCTAATGTAAGTTCTGTACTTCCACCATTATTTGAAAATTCTGTATGCAATGGCAAAATCAGCACATTACCCAGATAAAACGACTAAGAATCTTCACTTAAAAAAACCCGTATTTCATTTGTTGAAGTTGGAAGGAAAACATTACTTGTAGCTAGGCAATCTCCTTTGCCTTCACCTGCTCTATTCAAAAAACCTTTATCACAAAAAAATCAGCTACCACTTAACCTTCTCTTACGTAAATGAAAAAGATTTATATTCTTGAAGCTCACTACCTGAAGAATGTTCCTTGATTTTAATTTGCACTTCCTATGCATTACCTGCTGGTGAATGATGTAATAAGAAAGATACTTGCTTTATTCATGATGCTTCCACTACCAGTAATTGTCCATTGAACTGCTGGTTTGGGGAAGCCTTCCACATGGCAGATAATTGTTTTAGTCATTTTATTTGTGCTGGTTTTCTTTGTAATTCTGATTTGAGGTTTTCCTAAAAGAACAATAGTACAGTTAACCATTTTATTTAAAAAACCCCACTTAATAGTCATAACTATCTGCTCGCTTACCTTCCACGATAAGTTTCAGTGTCTGTCTTTTTCTTAATCCTTCAACCTCCTGTAGAGTAGTTTCGCAGACATAGTTTCCAGCATCTTGATACTGAAGACTTGAAAATGAGGGACTTGTTTGCATTCTCGTATTGTCCTGAAAAAGAAAGGAGTTAGAAGTGACAGAGATTAACTCACAACACATTAACCCCTAAATTAAAA
>WEKX01014314.1:4947-19534 GCA_013390025.1 Pitta sordida
ATCAGTACACCTAAGTCTCTCTCCACTTCACTAGTCTCGAGCCACTCCTCCCCCAGCCGATAGCGGTGCATGGGGTTGTTATGGCCGAAGTGAAGAACCCGGCACTTAGTCTTGTTAAACCTCATACTGTTGGAGCCTGCCCATCTCTCCAGCCTGTCAAGGTCCCTCTGGAGGGCCTTTCTACCCTCCGGCAGTTCGACATTTGCCCCCAGCTTAGTATCATCTGCAAACTTGCTGATGATGGATTGAATTCCCTCGTCCATGTCATCGATAAAGATGTTGAACAGTACTGGGCCCAACACTGACCTCTGTGGGACTCCGCTGGTGACTGGCCGCCAGTCCGATGTTGCACCATTCACCACCACCTGGGCACACTGTTGGCTCATATGAAGTTTTCTGTCAACCAAAAGTCCCAAATCCCTCTCCATTTGAAAACTCTCCAGCCACTCATCCCGCAGACGATAGTGATGCATGGGATTGTTATGTACAAAGTGAAGAACTTGGCATTTGGACTTCTTAAATCTCATACTATATTGGAATGGGCTGCCCAGGGAGGTGGTGGCGTCGCCGTCCCTGGAGGTGTTTAAGAGAAGACTGGACGAGGAGCTTAGTGACATGGTCTAGCTAGGGGGTGTAGGGCTGGATGATCTTGGGCCCCTTCCAGCTCGGAGTGGCCTGCTAGACTGTGAGGGATCTAGGTTGGTGTTACCGCTCTGGGATGTGCTCTCGGTCTCTGTATGGGTGTTAGATGGTGAGCTGGACTAGATGATCCTTGTGGGTCCCTTACAACTCATAATATTCTGTGATTCTGTGATTTGGATTCAAAACAAAACCCCCACACTGAAAAGCAAGATTGCCTCCTAGCTGAATGTATGGCTACTGCAACTCCTTAGGGGAATATCACTTTCTCTTGGAGGCTCCTATAGCCTCATGATTTAGACTTTCTCCTGAGAAATGGGACTTTTGGGTGCAAATCCTTTCAGACTTTATTACCATTAATGCCAAAATCAGACATAAGCATTTCTGTGTTTTCAGAAGGCAGCTTTGCCTCACTGAGCATTCTCTTAAGGCCTGAGATTGCCAGAATGGACAGAAGCCAAAGGTCGCCATGGAGTCAGGCACCCAATTCCCAGAGTCAGAGGGTCTGTGATCCCTAGAATGGGCAGACATTGGGGCAGGGTGATCAAGCAGAAAGGCGAGGGAAGCTATTTAAGCTGGACAGCAGACCTCAGATTCAGACCTTGTTTGTAGCACATTCCATGTGGTTGCTGCAATTTTCTTAATGACAGCTTTTTTAGACAAATGTCACAGATTGAAGGGGCTTTCAAAATGGAACCCCATAGCTGCAATTCAGTTGATTTTCTAATCAAAACAGAACACAGTGGTAGAACCACTATTCTGAAGAGACCTTTTACACATCAAAGGGGATTTGGTTCCAGCTAATATTTAGGATGTTGTATTTCCATTTTCAGTCACAGCACAACCAATCACAGCTGCAGAGATGCATCTCTCCTTAGATCAGAATTTAATAGAGTAAGTTAATTAAGTCTGTGCACGAGGCAATACATTTGGTCTCTATACCTTCAACCCCTGTGTGGAGACCATGACATTCACTGCTGCAGTGGGTTTTCTAAAATGAAATTTTTCTGTTATTACAGAATTATTCTGATATTACCTTGGCAGCTCTTCCTGGCTCTGCAGATTCCCATGCTTGTTTCATGGCTCTGATCTCATCTTCCCGCTGGGTGTCTCTCTTCACCTCCAGAATGTCTGCGTCTTTCTGTTCACTAACTAGACGTAAAGTCCAGTATGGTTTGCTCAAAGATGGTTGCTGAAAGTATCATAAACACAATGCATTCATTGGTTTACACTATAATCACTCTTTAGGATGAAGTTATGTTTTTGTATCCTAGTAATTTTGCATGTAATATGAAACAAACAGTGGCTGCCAAAGGAAAGGAAGATTACTTTGCCATGTCTGGAAGATCTTTGAGGTATTTTTTAATATGTTTTGCCCCACTCATGCAGCAACCTCCACACTCCCAGTTCTTCTGAACAATTTGTCTGAACAAGAATATTTTGTAGTGATTTTTCATGCAGTTTTCTTATCTCCATGCCTAGTTTTTGACTTTGCCTTGCCCTTTCCCCTCCCCTTCTCTCCCCTCTTATCTCCTTTCCTTTCCTTCCAAAAGCTTTTTTACTAGAAGCCTTGTTATATTTAACTAGGGTTTTTGTATAGAAATAGACCTTGCTATGTTTTGTAAGGTTCTTTTCCAATCACTTCCCAAACTTTCTAAACCACTTTGACTCATTCCTTCTCCAGAACCATAAAGTAAGTAGTGCTTGAAGTGTAGGAAATTATTCTACTGTCCAACCAATGAATGAGATGCTCTACTTCATATATTTCTAGGAACCATACCATCTGAAGAAGCTTTAAGCCCAAGAGTTAGAAGTAGAGTTAAGAGTTCAGCTCTTGAAGGCAAGCACCTTCTTTTATTCGCAAGAGCTCCATTTTGAACCTTGTATCTGTTTCAGTGGTGAACTGAAGAACTCTCAAGAACCATCATCCCAGCACCTCTAGTTTATGCCATCATGGAAGCTGAAGGAAAAAAATCTGACAGCCTGAAGCTTCACTCCATTTCTGTGGCCAGAAAGCTTAACTGCAGCCACTCAGACTCTCTGGAAGAAGGATTTAGGCACTATTCCAGAACACCGAATAATTAGATGTGGCTATGAGTCACAGGGAAGTTTGTGGGTTTAGTCAACAATAACATTCAATAGAGATTTCTTCAAGAAAAACTTCATGGACCTGTTCTCCCCTTGAACTATCTGCCATGATCAGCAAAATTCATAGAAAAACCAATACCATTACAGAAGGACCTGTTAGTTCCTTCGTTGCCTTTCATTAATCTGTTTGCAATCTACCAGAGTATCACAGTGATAAGGCTGGAAAGGACCTTGAAGATCATCTAGTCCAACCTATAATCCAACTAACCTATCCTCTACATCTAGATCATATCACTCAGCACCTCGTCTAGCCTTCCCTTGAACACATCCAGGGTTGGTGACTCAACCACCTCTGTGGGCAGCCCATTCCNATTCCTTTTAAGGTATAAAGGATGGCAATTGCCTTTTGATCAGCCACAGAAGACCCAGATTGTCCCAGCACCAAAGAAAAGAATTTCCAAGTAAGCAAGCAGATATCAATTCTTCTGACACTCTGCAAGCTAGTGACAACTGTGAAATATGACATAAGAACTGCCTGTAGTGGAAAGACGTATTTCATCTCCCTACAAGCCCATGAAAGCAACTACAATGAGTGAATAATGGATACAAATACGGAAACCTTCAGCAGAGACAGTAACTACATCAAAAAAAGGAAGAACTGGTAGTTCCCTTATACATAAACAAAGAATTGAGCACATTTCATCTCTAAATCCAGGATAAACATCTTTTACATTCAATCTTTGTAATTCAACTTCTCACAGGTGTGGATCTAAAAAAGGTGGCAAAGCTGGACATAGAGAAATGCAAGGGATACACTAGAAGTGCTAGTAGTATTGATATGCAGACCAGAGAATATTTTAATGTTTAGTACAATGTTTGCATGTTCAAAAAATTCTGGTTTTGGCTTTGTCCTCACCTGAGATTCATCTGATCCTCTATGGGACTTCTCTTTTTCTGTCTTCTCAGATGCTTTATCTTTTTGGTTTCTGGTTGATTTAGCAATATTTGCAAACTTTTGTCCTTCAAAAGAAGTGAGAGTTAGGGGAAAGCTGTGCTTCTCATCCTTTCCCCCAGATGCTACTCAGACGTAGTTCTAATGCATGATGAATTAGAGAATCTAATTGCTATCCATAAATATAATTCCCCATATAACACTCAGGGTGGAATAACAACAGATAACAGCCATACAGAGAGACAAAGGAAAGTCAAATCAGCTGACACTTTTAAGTACAGTAACCCCTTGAATTTCGCAGAGGATAGGGATCATGGCAGTGCCGCAAAAGCTGAAATCCATTAAGAGTGGTGGATCATGAATATGCAAATAAACCACACCCATATCTCCACCCCCCTCAGCCCCAGAGCACTGGGGGGCATTCCTGGCACCTCTTCATGCCCTGTGATGGCACAGGGGAGTGAAGGGTTCAAACCCGAGAACCAGGGAAATTTTTTTAATACAGGAGATGTTTGTGTAAATATCTCCTCTGGGATGTGGGGGTGGGTGAGAGAAGGGGAGAAAGGAGTTCCGAATGGGGCAGGCAGGGGCAGCAGTCAGAGCTGTGGAGGGGCAGGCAGGGAGAAGTGGGGCTTCAGGAGCTGTGCTTTGGACCCTGGCAAGGATTCTTTACGTGCGATGCATGCAGTGTCTACCACACGGGGCAAGAGGCGTCGCTTCATCAACAGCTGGGGAGGGCTCCCTCCCTCCTGCAGGTGGCCCAAGGCCATCGTGGGACCATAAGAGATCATGCCAAGTCGTGCAGCGCCACTGAAATCAAGCTCGGGTCAGCATGGCCCCTGACATATGCGCTGGGACCTAGTGCTGGTCCTGGAGGCTGGGGGGAGGGTGGCAGCACTGCAGTCCTTCCCTTTGGACCTGGCATCTCACTTTTATGGGCACTGCTGCAGCACACACATTTAAAGTGGAGTTTCAAAGGCTGTACTCCACTCTGGGGCTTGCGCCAGCGTCTCAGGAACGCTCTGAGGGCCAGGGCTGGCTACACAGGAGCCCAGCCTAGCCCTGTTGGTAAGGCAATGGTTTCGAGGCAGTGCTCTGTCCACTGGCAGAGTTGGCCCTGGCCCTGGCCCCACTGGAGTTGTGAGATCCCAGAGCCCGTAAGCTTTAACTGGGGAGAGAGGGGCTGGCAGGACCTTTCTTGACCAGTGTGCTCTTGGCAGCAGTGTTACTATGGCAATGTGACCCAGCAACAAAGTGGCTAGCAGCTTGTAGATTCACATGTTAATCAGTGTACTTGTCTTAGTTAACATATGTTAAGAAAACCCAAGAAAGTTACATACAGTTTGTATACTGTAATGTTTTGACTCAATAACTGTACAGTGGAGAAACGGAGTAGAGCAGGAACTTAAGAGGAAAGAAACTTACAAGCAGCAGTACCTCTGTCCCCATGGGGACTGGCCAGGTGGGACTGGGACTATCTCCACTGCATTCCCTGCCACAGCTTCACGGCCGCCTGTGGGTGGTGGACTGCGTGGGCTGTGCGCTTGTTCCCTGCTACAAACACCGTGCTGCGGGGCAAGTGACCCAGGCATAGCGTAGCCTCTCCCTGCAGAGTGGGGCAAGCTGCATGGGCAGAGCGTTTGCAGTGTGGGGTGGGCAGCACGGGCAGAGAAATGCACTGGATGTCCGCATGGCTAATTTGAATATTCATTACTAACTAATTTGAATACTTGTGCGTGTCAGTTTGCGCAGATGCAGTCACAAATGCCCTGCGAGCAGACCTCCTCCATCATGGTAAAATTATACCGTGAAGAAGTGAATCCACAAAATAGCAACCATGAAGTAGAGAAGGTTTACTGTATATTTAAGGAATGCAAAATCATCATTCTCAGAACTATGTGAGAACATTTCTAATTAATTATCAGTTCATGTGTACACTATATGTTTGAATTAACGATACTGAGAATTGACACTTAGTCTGCAATATGTTAGCTGGTAGTAGCTGTTAACAAGATGTTTTGCGGGTCATATTTTTGTTAAAATAAATTAATAAACAAAGCCTGTAATGGCAAATAAATTTAATAGCATAAGGTCCATGTCAGTTGAAACAACCAGAAATGAACCCAAGACTCTACGAGAAGTATTAAAAAATGGAGACTGAAATCTCCATTTTTTTCCACCTTCATATTGCTTGAAATACTGAGACAAATGCTAAAAATTTAGGTTTAGTTAATACAATAAACCAGGATATTTCTCTTAGAAAAAAGTGGATATGAGTGACCACTTCACAGTCTGATGATAACAATAAGGTATCTTTCACTTAATCTACGCTTTTCTAATTTCTTTCCACGGAGGAAAAATCACTGTGCTGCGTGATTTGGATCAGATCTGCAACATCATGGCTGATGTTATATGGATATATAAAATTGCAAGTATTAAATGTATATAAACATATTTATAATACATATATAACTCCACATACAAATATATATATATGTCATATATGTGTGTATTACATCATACATTGCAGGTGTATTTATTAATGAATGGTATTATTCTTATCTCCTCATGCTACTACACCAAAGTGCTAAGCTTAAATTGATTGAATGCTACTGAGACACACATTAAAGAATGAAAGCAAAACAAAGTGGTCTCCACAAATATTGAATATACAAGAACAATTCCAAATAAAATGCAAATATAAAGAAAATAGTCATTACATTATTTGAAGTTATGATAACATAAATGGCTTTCCATTTAATTTCACATTATCATAACATATTAGCACCATAAATCAGGCTAGTGTACATGCATTATTCAAGGAATTATTAACTTTCAGAGATAAATTATTTATTGTTTACACAAGCATTCAAAAAACATTCAGTGCAGTTAGATAAATTTTATCAGACTAAGTCTTTCTATGTCATGGGATACCACAAGCTTTGTCTGGTTTCTGTAACTATTTTAACAGTTTGAATGTTAACATTTTGATTCTCTAAACTTCTTGTATAACCTGAGAAGTTAGCAAATAAAAAGCAAGCATATAAAATGGTGTAAGAGTCAGTCAGAAGAGGAATATTGTCTCAACGCTGTCATCAGAGACAATATAGGTACCCCAAAAAACTGAGGCTGGAGTCTTGACAAGAGTTTGGCCTGTCAGTAATGCTCCCTGGACTGAGACTGGAATGTGGTTCTTATGGGAACCAGGGTGCTGATACCCCAGAGCAATGACAGTGTGGTACAAGATATGCCTACTCTCTTCCGTTATCCGGGGGATGGAATGAGATCACACACAGAATCACAGAATCACAGAATATTATGAGTTGGAAGGGACCCACAAGGATCATCTAGTCCAGCTCACCATCTAACACCCGTACAGAGACCGAGAGCACATCCCAGAGCGTAACACCAACCTAGATCCCTCACAGTCTAGCAGGCCNCTGGACTTTGGAAGCTTCTCCCACTGAAGAATCAATGACTGTCTGTAGGGACACCTTGAGGACTTGGTCGTCTGGTGGTAGCTATATAACTCTTTCTCTCCCTTTCTCTTTACCCTGCCTATCTCACTTGCACCTATTGCGTTCCCGCTTTATGGGCACATAATAAAGCTTCACTGTTTGACCAAAGCTAAATCCCTTTCCGGAATTTTCTTTTGCACTTTGAGATTCAGCAAATGAACCATCATGAGTCCAGCCTAGCTGGGAGGACTGTGACAAATGGCAGGGCTAGAATGAGGTAAACTACTTTAATTCCAGATACGGAGTCTTAGGCAGGATTCCACTGAGCTCTCCTCAATGGAGAGGAGCTAATGGTATGCTGCACTCATGACAGCAGACCAGGCAGTCTCCCCAGTCTTCGGATCATCCTCCAGATATGCCTGGAGGGGCCACTGGTTGCAGTTTGGCACTATAGGAGGCAGCCCACTTTCACTCAAAGGGAGATGTGAATAGTTCCTCAAGGCTTTTCTAAGAACAAAGCCAGGTATATGCTTTGTGTGGGGTATGATAAGAAAGGGAGATGATACAGAAAGTAAAAGGACATCCCAGCTAACAGCTTATACATCAATCATCACAAACTCTCAGTGGCAGTTTTTTTGTATGTTCATGACATGAAGAGCTTGGGCACCACACAGACTGACAGTGATAAAACATAGCTGACAGCAACTATTAAAATTAGCTTCTCTACTGCTCTTCAATTACTTATTGAGAAATTCATTTAATGCCAAAAGGCACCACAGATCATCCAGTCTGATGTTCTGTCTATGACAAGCTACACAATTACACCAAATGATTCCTATTTGAAACTCGTAAGTTCAGACTAAGGTGCATCAAGATAGACGGCTACTCATGATTTATGAAATTCAAATTGGAGAGAATCTATCATATTCATAGCTAAAATACAATGGAGTCTTTTGAAGATTTATTTGAGCTCCTGCTGTCTGAAATAGGCTTTGAACATTTAGTGGGATTACCCAGTTGCTGGTAGTAATGATTGGTTGTTGGTAGTCATCCCTTGCAGCTATTCTAGATTTTGTTAAGAAAAGATTGAGAAGTTCAGATGTTGCATTTTCTGTCTCTGACTGGACCTGCAGAAGGATGATTCTCAGCAGACAGCAATGTAAAAAAATCTTTCCAAAGTTGGGCTTACCCAGACACTAAAGTGTCTGTAAGAATACACCAGGATAGATGCAAATAAACAATATGGTTGCAGGAGTAGTGTGGGGTTAGAGGATGGCTTTAGAGGTCTAAAGCACTGTCATGTATCTTCATCGATTTGTTCACTGAATACCAGGCAAGTGATTAAACATTACTGACAGGCAAGCTGAGAGAGAGATAAAGAGAAAGACAACTAAATATCCTGTTAAATATCTCATGGAATCTTGTTCTCAGCATGAGTCTGCAAGTTCTCCTGTGGGAAAAGAAAATCTCTGGGGAAAACTTTCCAAGTTCCGGAAGATAAAAAGGAATATTTCAAGTGATATTGTGTATCCTGCCTTTTCAAACTTACCTCTACTACCTGGGCTGGGCACCCTACCTTCCCTTGCTTTCCCAGTATGATAGACAGCCTTCTCTTAAACAACAGTTTATACTCCTTTGTTAATTTAAGGCAATATGTAAACCACACGCTGCAGTCAGCATTCAGCACACAATGGTGATTCAACTTGGGGTTTGCACAGTTGCACAACAAAACATATGATCTTACCACAAGAAAAGTGAAACCAAAGAACCCCAAAAGACAATAGCTGAAAATCATATATACAAAACAAAATTTTGTTCACCCAGTCAAGCAACTTAAAATTGCAAGATTGCCTGCTAATTGTTCCCCGTTTACAAAAGAATTATGATCCTGACCTTACTTAGTTTTTTACTATTTTTCCATTGAAGAATTAGTCCATTAACAATTCCCAATGGAAGGGAAAAAAAGAAAGAAAAAAGAGAAGAATTAAGACTGCATAAATAATAAACTATGTAGCACTTTCATTTCTGTGTACTTAGGTTTTCCTAAAAACTCTAATGACTTTTTAATGCTTTATTTATGCAATGCACTTTTTAACAAAACATTTAATACTATTTTATATATAAAAATTTTGACTAAATAGTCTTCACAAAATAAATTTTGCTAACACAATTTTTACAAGTGCAAACATCAAGAAATACAAATTTGTCATAGCATTGAAATGCCAGACAACTCACTTTCCTCAAGAATGTTCTTAATAAATATTTATCATATCAGTGAATATTGACAGTATAGTAGCTTGGGTCTTCATTTAAAGGGAGACTAGTTGAAAAGACTTTAGTAAATGTTAATATAAAGTTGAAGTATGCTTTTGCCATGACACATTAGCTTTAATATGAAATTAACTCCAGATGGCACTGTTGTCTTACATGAAAAAGTGATACTTGAGGGAAACTTGTTGCAGGAATTTTTCACCTGGCTCACTGCAGCTTTCTTAAAAATCACATGGCGAGATGATACCTTTTTGGTTACATGTCAACATTATTATTATATGACTTCTGTGTTTGAGTACTGGTGCTGGCAGCTTTAAATGGTAAGCTCAGTTTTCAAACTGATTTAACAGTTCACAACCAGAAAATAGATAAAATGTTTGGGTTTTCCCCCCAAACCCTTAACTATAGTACACACTCCAGATAAATATTACTGTTAACAGCTGTATGTAATATAAATTGTTTTTAAACTCCGTTGGTGGCTGGGCAATCTGCTGGTATCCTTATACAAACAGAAACACCCAGGTAATAAGAACTGTGAAACGGACTTGTGTTACTTTGAAAGGTAGTAATTATGAGAGTACACAGAAATCACAACACTTTAAAATAAACCTAAGGGGAAAAGCGTTCGTTATAACTCACTGTGGCGCTTTACATACATTTGACTGCAAAGGAGTGTCAGGTAACACAGAGAATGGAAGCCAGGAACTGGAATACTGCTACCTCGAACTAAGCATGAGGATAATCATGACATTAACAAGGTTCAGTAGTATCAGCTGGAAACTAGAGAAAAAACTTAAAGATTAAGTGACTGCCTTTGACCTATAGTTTTACAGGCAATGGTGATTGCTGTGTAAAAGGATGCATCCCAGTAGCAGGAGTGGTGCAAGATGTTACTGTGTAGCTGACTCAGAAGGATAAGACAGTGCAATAGGATGTGTATTGTAAGATGTCTATCATTAAAGGGAAAATTAGGAGAATAAATGGAATTTTCTAGGAAGAAAAGATGATTTTGTGAAAACCACAACAAACTGGCACTGCTCAACATCTTCATTGATTATATGGACGAGGGCATTGAGTCCATTATCAGCAAGTTTGCAGATGATACCAAGCTGGGGGAAAATGTTGAACTGCCGGAGGGTAGAAGGGCCCTTCAAAGGGACCTTGACAGGTTAGAGAAATGGGCAGANTGTTTAAGAGAAGATTGGATGAGGAGCTTAGTGACATGGTCTAGCTGGGGGGTGTAGGGCTGGATCATCCTGTGGGCCTCTCCTGGCTTGTAGTGGCCTGTGCGACTGTGAGGGATCTAGGTTTATGTTCACCACTCTGGGGTGTGCGTTCGGTCTCTGTACTGGTGTTAGCTGGTGAGTTGGACTAGATGATCCTTGTGGGTCCCTTCCAACTCATAGTATTCTGTGTGATTCTGTGTGATTCTTTGTGTGACATTTATGCTTTTAATATTTCTTAGGTTCGTTTTTTTTCTGTCCCTTAACAAGAACTGCAAAGAGAATCTGGAAAAAAACCCCACCAAAAAACTTCTGTAATTACTCTGTCCTTATTCTGGCTTGAATATATAGACTGTACTTGAGACATTTCCTAGCCTTTTCTCCTGCTAAATTCTTCCCTAGGAGCACAGAAACAATACATATGCCGAACCAAGCCTTTTCCCCCCCTTTTGCCAGTGAATTTTCTTAAATTACCAGCAGGCATGTTTCTGTAGTTTCAGCAGAAATATCTCAGTTTGAGTATACTTTTTCAGTGCACTGGGACTTTATATTACACTTTATATTACGCTTCATCAGTCCCTTTGATTGTCAGTGATTCATCAGTCCCATACTTCTACTGCTGTTCCAGATCCCTAACTAAAGTTGAGCCCTATGAAGCTCAGGTGAGTTTTGCAGTGTATTCTCTGATTCCTTTGTAATTTGTGAACTGAAGATGTAATTCATGCAATCAAATTTCATTTCTAAGACCTACAGAACAAAAAGCTTTGTTGCCTAATAACTTCACTGAAGCAGTGAATAAAAGAAAAGATGTTACTTGTAGCAGCTTATTTTTTTAAAAAAATCAGTAACATGATGCATTTGAATAAATAAATACTGAGATCGACCTACCTTTGATTTCATTTTTCTCTTCTTCTTCCAGTTGCTGAAGAAGCGGAGACTGAGTCTCAGTAAGTGGCCAACTATCATACAACACCAGTGCCTGAATAATATACTTATGAGACTGTGAAAGAAAATGCAACATGCTGAAGATATAACAATTACAGTAAACATTCAAGTCCTGTAGGTTAGTCAACTACCAGCTATTGAATTCAGCTAATAAAACACATAATTCATTTACAAGCTTGCACACAACAGCATTCACAAAAAGCCTAAAATATTAGTGTTAATTCCACAGACTTTATTTTAATTCCTCTCAGATTAAACAATTACTCATGTTTATCAAGTGAAACTAAACTCGGCTATACAAGAAGCAGCTACATTCCTTTAAGATTTCCAAGTAACTTTCCAATGTACCATGTACTAGAACGAAGGCATTTCTTGATTTTAAGACCTACTAGAGGGCTTTGAGCACTAGCTACTAGCACTCAAGGATGCCTTAATTTGAGGAGGTGGTGACAGGGTCCATGGATTGTTTTAAACGTTGTCTAAACTGAACAGGAAATTACTATATTCTTTTTTTCTAAAATCAGTTTCGAGTCTAAGGAATAACCCTGGAAGTTATTTCTCAGTAATTTTTATGTTTAGGGGGGTGTGTGTTTGAATATTTTGTTGCAATTGAACTCAACTATCAAGAAAAATCACACCAGAGAAACACTTAGAGATGAAGAAACAAGAACTGCTTTATAAAACACATATTATTATTCTAAAATAGATAAATAATAGTAGGTGACATCAAGAAAAATCCCTGGGTTTGACATTACTCTTTAAGAAACTTTACTCTAGCAGCAGATATTGTGTCTGTTACTAAAGCTTTCAGACGACTGAAAATAGGTGTCTCTATAAGAACTATTAGATGGCCTTCTCTTACATTATATCTCAAAGAAAGCTCACATTGAGTTATCCGAGGTTTAACTTAATTTCTGGCAGGTTTTAGTCCTTATCTAAAAGTTATTCTACACTTGAATTGGATTTGTCAACTGAAAAACATCTAAAATATATTCCCTTGATATGAATACCCCTTCCTATTTAGTCATTCATACAGGTACATTATCTTTTCTTCATCACCTCATTCAAAAGCTACCAACAATCCTAATTTTTAATTTCTTGTCCTTGTGTCAGGATATAAGATCTCCACATGTACCAAAAGAATTAGCAATATCTCTTCAAAGTTTGTTTGTTGTTTATTTTTTCTGTTGTTTGTTTATTTTTGTTTATCCCAAATCCCAATTATTTGTAATTTCTTACTTGTGGGCTTCCAACATCATTTTGAAAGTTTTCCAAGATGGAAGATTCATCTGTTAGTATAGGTGGACCTTCTTGTACAAGTTCTGGATTGGAAGAAGTTTTGCTGTCCTTTGAAAATGAATTATGAATTGGTTTTTTTAATTGTCCAGTTTCTGATTCCTTCTTTTTACTACTTTGAATAATCTGTGTTTTTCTTGCTGCAAGATGACATAAAAAAAGTCCAGAAATTCTATGAATTACTGATATGAAGCAAACAGATAACTCAGAAAAAATAAGAATTAACAGAGTCAATTTTCTCACGCTGTATTGTACTTACAAGCTTCCAATTAAAATTATGCTTATTCCACAGACTATACTGATTTCATTTTGCATCTCTTCCAAATAAATAATGAGAAATTTGAAAGACAAGACTGTTTATATATAACTATTTTCACTGTTTATAAAGTGTACCATTTTTTCCCAAAAAACCTCCACACTTCTTTCCTGCATAAATCACTACAGCACCATGCTCTACATTACAGAATATAGATAGCCTTGTACTCTGTATGAAGTGGTCTCTGTGTGGATAACATAATTTAATAAATTGCATACAACTGTGGATGAAGGGGAGAGGTACATTGGTCACAGTTCTGGCAACTCCTACCCTTGCAAAAGTCTCTTATCAAGTCTCCTTCTGTTCATCTGACACAAAGATCATAGCTGAACTTAAGTCTGGAAAAAGCCTACCTTGAGAAGACCTATAAAACTGTTTGTGGTCTACCATTTATAAAGTTGTATCATTGTCACCTAAGGAAGATACTAATATGGAAAACCTGTGACACCAGGAATGTTCTAAAGAACACTTTGTAAAAGATATGACTAAGCAAGCCTGTATCTGTGGAATAGTTTCTCACTCAGCTAGATGCTGCTGAGCTTTCCAGGTATCAGTTAACTTTCCATGCTGTGAAGGTGACAGTAGACATAATTCACAGTGGTCAGATTGTTAGGTTTTTCATCTGAAGGAACCAAAATCATTAGGCTTTCACTCAACCAAAGTGCATTCGAATGATTAAGAAATATTCTTCTGAGTGAAAACATGTTGCAGAGAAACAATATCTTTCCAAATGGAAGAATAACTACATGAAGATATTTCTTAGTCAGGCAAATTGCCTTTAGGTTACCACCAGCAATATTTGCATAAAGGTTTTTAATCAAGAAGGATTTTCAGTGCCTGCCTGAGCACTGTTAGCAAGGGCAATGTAAGTAATTTACCAAAAAGGCAGCACTAAAGGAGTGAGGCCAACTAAATGTACTCTTGAAGTCAACAGAGAGATGAGCTTATCCCCAGGAGATCAAACTCTATGCTTTAGGAGACGTGCATTGTCCTCTGAGGAAGCTTACCTCTACCTATCAAGGTACGTAAATTTCAAGGGAGGCTGCAATCCTGAGGCAACAGTTGGCTTCCATGAATGCCTCACTATTCTCCTTTCCCCTCTCTCTTCTAAATCTGAAGAGCTTGAGTATTGAAAAATTCTATAAGGGCTTGATGAGAGGATGAACTTGCCATGAAGATAACTCAGAATGGTGGAATCCTCCATTCTGCTTTCTCTGATGGAAACACGATTTTGGAAAGCTCTTAAAAAACTGTGCACACGCAATAGTTCTAGCAGTGGTCACCAGGTGGTGCTGTGACACAAAACTGATTTCTTACTACATGCGAAAATACTGAGTCTGGGTTATCCTAAGCAAAGCTCTGACTGGAAGGAATTCACAGGTTAACAGGTTATTCTGAG
>WEKX01014316.1:7829-19168 GCA_013390025.1 Pitta sordida
AAAAAAAAAAAAAGATGATGACATGACCCTGAGATTAGCACAAGGGTTATGGGTTCAATCCCCGTACAAGCATTCACTTAAGAGTTGGACTTGATGATCCCTGTGGGTCCCTTCCAACTCAGAATATTCTGTGAAAATTACATGCAATTAGACGTTCTGATGAATCAGAAAAAAACAAACAGAAAAAAACAACAAGAAACAAACAAAACATTGCAAGACATATTGAATATCTTAAAATAAAATTTAAATGGAAGTACCACCAATCACAATTCTGGCAGAATTACAGATCTATAGGAGAGTGATAGGTAGTGAGCACCTGTGAGGGACAAGTAAAACCCGATATTTAGTCAGTAAGAAAAAAAAAATCACAAGAAAACACAAACTCACAGTAGCTTTAATAAAACCTCAGCACTGTCAAATGGCCAGAAGGAACTCGAGCAAGGTGAGTTAAACCTTCTTCTCAAGTTATTGAAGCCATCCTGCACCAAATAAAGTATCTCTCAAACAGCTACTGATCTTTACCCCTTTAAATTCCTCCTTAAAAATGTACCTTTTGCCTCTCTCCCTACAAATCACCACCATCTGGTTCTGGTTATTCTGGAGACACCTGTAAGTATTTATACCACTGTGAATAAGTTGTGTGTGTACCTATAGTTGCTTTTATTGCATCTTTCTCCTCTTCATAGTCATTACTTTAGGTTCAGTAAGTTCCAGATTGTGAAGTGTGTAGGAGCTGGATGTCTTTTTAATTTTTGCCTCTGCAATATGATAAAGCACCAATGCTTTCGTGGAGTTACAGGTTTTATCTGAGTATGCTTGTTATGTGCAATGTGAAGTATCTGACTTGGCAGGCATCAATAGGCTGGCATATCTGCTGTGAAAACAAAGGAAAAATATATAGGTCTGTACAATTAGGCATGCGTGTGTGTTCCTGGTAAACTGAAAAGACGTGCTGCAAAGAGTAGCTGTTACTGTCTCAGCTTTCGCTGGTTTTGCACTGATGGTTAAAGTGCTCTAACATTCTCCATATGCATTTCTCCCTCAGCAGAGAAAAAAGACTTCATTCGTTTGAAGCTCTGTTCTCTTCTGTTTTCCCTCTTACTTATTTCATATCTTTCTGACTATTAAATCCACTTCACCTTTCCTCACCGTTATCTTTAGATACACGTATTAACAACTGATACTCATTTTCATACACTATTTTGTGGCTTCCCTGCTAATACAAGATGCACATTCACATTCACCTGTTTAGGTGTAAACACCCACCACAAGTTCCTGAAGCCCATTCCGGTGGAGATTTTTGGCTTGAAGTCTCTCAGCAGTGTTCCCCCCCCAGTTTTTCAGAGCACCTTTGTTGTTACAAATCCAATCTCTTTTTAATTTAACATTCCCACCAGCTCCTCTATCATTGTGCATTTCTGTTACAGGCACATCACAAACTGCTGGCTACTACAGTAAATGTAGATGATGGCTTGCCTGTAAATTAGATTTGTGTGTGTAAAACCCATGCTTGTTTACACACTGGAATGATGCCAAGGACCTGCTCAGATGAAACAAAATATTTATGAATTGGATAAACTGGAAACCTACATCTTTATAAGGTACTCAGAGTGGATTCAGGTATAATTCCCCTTGCCCTGCCCTGGTTTTAATGAAAAATTTTCTTCTTAAGGGCTATTAGAGATATTGCATCTCTAAAAGACATGACATTTTAATTTATACTCAGTAATATTAAAGCAAAGCTTTAAAACAATCTTTTATGAAACAAGTGATCTTAACTATTGTAATTCACATGAATTTAATTACACCGATTTTTAAAAGTAATTTAAATATCGCTTTAAGAGAAGTTGGTTTTTTGCTACCATAATAAAATAACTTGTTTTATACAAGATACAGAAGAATATAATTTGATCATTTCTGCTGTTAGCTTTTGTTACATAGATTTTTACATAATCATTACTCATAATGTTCTGACAGATAATGCTATTACTAGCGTTACCATCTTTGCTATTATTATAAAAAAATCTTCTGGCTTTGTGAAAATTTTAATTTATTAAAATGTAATGAAAGCACATCTAGCATGAGCCATAATTTATGAAAATTTTAGATGTGCTGCTTGACATTCATGTCATCAGGCTTCAAAAGTTTCACATCTGAAATGTGAAATTACACAGATTTATAAAGATCCTTTTTCAGCATGCTGGCTGGCACTATCTTCTGTAAAATGTATATGTTTGGCTTTAAAGAGACAGGCACACGCAATTTTAATGTCAGCACCAGCATCACCAAAAAGTGCCCTGGCAATCAGTGGAAAGGTTTAATAGGTTTCCTGTCTTGTTCTTAATTTGCTGAAATTACAAAATCAATACTTTCAGTTGTAGCTGCAGCTACCCGTTTTACTGCTTTAAGATAAAGTCTACAATAAAGTAACCTTCACTTTCAATTTGTAGCACAGAACATCAGGGTGTTCTCGGCCACTAACTAGTCTTTCTTTTCTCAGCCAGTATGAGACATTCTAGGTGTGTGATATTGTCCTTCAAAGGGGAGAGGTGCATTTTGTATTAAGCATAGCTCTCATCAGTGACTTGTTTTCTTTATTTTTAACATCTTGTTCTACTCTCTCCTCTCTCCAGTTGTTCATTATTTCCCTGTTTCTCTGTGTTGATGTTCTATACTCTATCAGTATGTTATTGGTGTAGAAATAGCCTAATCTTTGTTTTACGTTCATCACTCTCCCTTTATGACAAAGGAACATTTTTTTCACTGTAATTAAAAGGGAAAATTCTCCATAGTTAGTCACATTTTGAATAGTGAACGTCTGCATATGAAAAAGGCCTCTGAAAGGAACAAAATGAGGACAACCAGACCACCCTACCACTAGAAAGGTCAAGCTCTTTTACAGATCGTGAAGGAAAAAAGGATAAATAAATACCTTTCCACAAGTTGCTCTTCTGCCTCTCTGCTTTTAATGACAGAAATGAAAAAACCCACGTTCTTGCACAACCATTTAGTTTTCCAGCTCAAGTCTAACCTTTCCAATTAGTATTCTGCACTCAGAAATTAAAGTTGCAAGAAAAAGCTTTGGCCCTCTTGTTTCTGTTTCCCACCAATTAAAAAATTGTTTAAATTTGGGAATAATTTTTGTTTCTGTTTTTCTGTGATAGCCCTCTTACCAAAGTCCTTTCAGCATATGCACTCTTTCCATCACTTACCTGGCCAATATTCTGGAGCTGTTAGCGCTGAAGGAGAGCCTTGGCTTGCATGGTCGTCTTCTAGTGAAAGTTTTCTTTTTCTATTCCAAAAAAAAAATGTTAATTTGCTGCTCACAAAAGATGGCAGTGTAATATCAGGGCCTTCCACTGATGCCAAATATATTCATACCAAGGAAACAGAGCTCTCAACACCTGCTACCTCAAATGTTAATGAATACATGCACACACATGCACGTGCACACACATGTGGGGGTTATTCTTTTCCTTCTCAGTCACAGCAGTCTCAAGTTGGGAATTTTACTCATAAACAACATATGATGGAGCTTGTATACTGTAAAAGGAGAGCACAGTTGATCAGGAATGGAACACAACTCATCACATGTGGGAAAAAACGCCTCCAAATGCCACAGCTCCCTTGTTTTATGCTCTGCATTTTGTTTTTTTAACTAGGTAAAAAGGTAAAAGCATGCTATTTATCTTGCAAGGTACTCTCTGTAAATGAAAATTCAGAGTAGATCTAGAAACAATATTGCACCAAAAGAAACAAAAGCATTTGTCTCTAAACAAGTCAAGAGAAAATGCCAAATGATTCAACGAAGACCACTTGTGTCACTTATGTTTGTTTTGATTGGTCCTCCAGTGTTTACAGCACTCAACTCAGCAGGCTCAGAACCCCAAATCTATATTTAATTTAAAGCATTGCACCATCACTCAAATCTTTCAGCAGTCTCACTACAATCTAAAGAACAAGTGCAGAGGGACCTGTTTATATGGAGCGCTTTTACATGCTCCAAGCGATGACAGAATTGTTTTAAACATATTATATTGAGATTAAAAAAAGAAATGAAGGTTTTAAATGCAATTGTTAAACAAAATATTTACAAGTACTTAGGATTTTTGCCTGCATCATCTGTCACTTTTCAAGTATTCTCAGTAAGAGATCGTATTGACAAGACAAAATATTCCGAAACCAACTTTAAACTGCAAAATAAGATGAATCTCAGCAACATTAATTTTTATCAGAATCAATATGCTGACCAGAAAATGTAATGTAATAAAGACACCCATCACTACAACACTGAAAGCTTTGTAAAAATTCACATCAGTTTAGAGAGTTAAACAGAATACAGAGATTTATCAACACAAATTGGGGGGGCCAGACCTTTCAGATGCAAAAATCAAAGTTTTACAAAGAAAACCAACTGGAGGGAAAAAAAAACCCCAAGACCCCATTTAAGCATATCCAGGTACTCTTAAAAATGTCTTCCCTGTCAAAGGGAATGAGCTCTCAGTTTCTATTAACTTCAGGCAGGGTAGGATCCGCTTGCTATATTGAAAAAACCAGCCCTGATGCAAATGGAGAGTTACTAATGTCATATGCACCGTGTCAAAGAACAGCAAACCTTCTCGCTGTAACCATGGTGGTAGCATGCATCAGCACAGCATTATTGCAGTGGTTTTCAATCCTTGTCAGGCTGCTGGTGTAAAAGTCTCTATAACTAAATTTAGGGGTCTCTCCAGGGAAAGGAAGCTGAGATAGAAGAGAGTTTAGAAAACTAGACAAGGTTTCTCTATGTTCACCATCCAAATTTTCCCAACATACCATGAGCTTTACCAGGAGAATCTGTTACCCTCTTTGCAAATCGAGGAGCTATATAGCTACATATACATATTCACAGAATTCACAGAATAGTCTGAGTTGGAAGGGACGCACAAGGATCATCGAGTCCAACTCTTAAACAGCACCACTGCTTCCCTGGTGGGAATCGAAGTCCCAATCTCCTGCAGGAGAGGTGGGGACACTCACCGCTATATGGTGGTGGCAGCCATCCTATAATTGCTGCCCCTGTTCCTATCTGGGCCATCCAATGTATGAAGTATGATCAATGCCTGTCAGAAGTTTTGCCAACAGATACTACTCACTGTAGAGCATGTTCCCTTCTCAGGTGCTGTCAGCCTTTGTAGGACTCTGGACATGAGGGTGATGGTGCAGAGGGGTCGATGCTGGCTCTGCACCAGCACCAATGTTGCGATGATGCACCAATGCATCACAAGCACATGCAGTTGATGAACCCGCCCGGCTCTTCTCTAGCTGGGATCAAATAAGGCCAAATTTGCAGCAAGTGCCCGTTCCCTCAGACGGGATGAGAAGTCAGTGTTTTGGGAGGGGGTATCTAGAGATTTCAGCACTAGGCAGTCTCCAGCCTTCACAAAACAGCAGGGAGGGAAGGAGAGCCAACTGAAATTAGCTTCAACCCTGGAAAAGGGAGACAGTCTTGTAATAGTTTTCCACCTCTTACCAGAAACATTTGTCCAGCATCTGTGTTTCTTTCAACCCTGTTGGGCTTCTCAGCAGACAGGGTAATTTGACCCAAAGGACTTTGGCTATCTAAGCTATGCTTAATCATTTGGCCTCATTACATCACTACAAAACAGTTAAAAATAGAGGGCTCTTTTTAACAGATTTCTTGCTTCAGCTAAAAAAAATTCTTCAAACTTCAGTTTTAGCCGAGCTTATTAAAGCAGGACTGTGTTTAAGTTATAGTAATTGTCAATAAAGTCTTTTATAGCAGTTTTAACTCAGCATATTTTAGATCTTGCCAATTTGAGACCATTTCCATAAAAAGGAGAAAAGCAGGGTTACACAGTGATAACTCAAAAATGGAAAAAAGGAATTATTTAGCATAAAAGGAATTATTTAACATGGTAAAAAGAGGTATAACTAGGAGTAATGGGAGGAAATTAATAAAGGGAATATATCAGTAGAGGGAAAAGAAAAACCTGACTGTGAGTTAACCAATAGAAAAACCTCCGCAGAGGGCAAAGAGTGGCCCACTGCTAGCCAATTTTAAAATAACTGGCCAAAACATTACCAAGTAAATATACAGGCTCGAAATAATTTTGCACCCATACAGACAGAAGACTAGATCATTATTCTGTCCTCCATTTTTAAATTTTATGAAAGTGAGCAAGTAAATTGAGCTTCCTGATTGACAAATTTAGCAAAATTCAGCATCCTGGTTGCTGGGATGTAATTGCACAGCTTTTATCTTTGCCAATATTTGAAGACGAAGGGGAAAAAATGGAAAGAAAAGTGTTGGGTTTGTGTTTTGTAGATTTGTTTCTTTCTTTTCAGTTGACATTCATGTTGTTGGTCTGAGCGATTCGTTATAGTTATCCAGTAATAATTTGTTCATTGACTGACATTAAGACAACAAAAGTTATTTATTCTAAAGAATGTTGCATGGAAATAACAAAAATTGTAATGTTTTATTCAATCATAATTATATTCAGGCAGTATAATAAAGAAGAAAAGCTAAAATGCTTTTATATAGAGACCTCACACTCAAATCGAAACGTAACAACTTCTGAATATTTAGACTCAAGATTAACATCGTTCTGAACTCTCTGTATTTCAAGACGACACATAAAACGTTGTGTTTATTCAAGTGAAGTAACTGAGGCAACACAAATGTATTTGTGTAGTATTATTTTACAATTTTTTAAACATACCAAAAATCACTGTGACTAATAAGAAGTCTGAAGACATGAAGCAAGCTAAATTAGACAGCAGCACCTGTTCAACAAAAAGCATGAGACTGTCATCTTGGTTTTGGGTCTTTTGGGATGGCATAACACTTGTAAGTTATTCAATATCTGCATTGATACAGCAGGTAACTTATTTATTAATCCATAGAAAAAATGAATTGAACATGTTTCTGTATATTTGTCTATCACGTGTTTTGGAATGAAGAAATAAAATAATCAAGAGATTTGATTTTAACATCATTATATGTGAAAACATTGAAACTATTTTTTTTAAAATATTACTATTATATATGAACAGTTTATAGTTCATTCAGGACTGAAAATATATCTTTTCTCTGTAAATATAAACACCTATCTTTGCCCATAAATATACAACAACGTACCATAAACCTTTGCATCTCATCATTTTTTTAACCACATCTTCTGACACATAGCTGGTTTCAGTGTGATCTACAATGAAAACAGAAATTGCAACAGCAACTCTGACAGAATCTGTCCAGGCCAATATTAAACTGCACAGCTGTGATATTTTAGGATTATACATGTTTCAGTTTACTTTTCCCGTTGTTTGGGCTTGCCAGGAGCACATTATGAATTTTACAAGTTTTTTCTTATTAGTGTTATACAAGTGCAAGTGCTTATACGAAAACTTGTGCTAACCGTATATTTGTCCTTTATTTTTAAGAATCAAAAGTTGTATTTATATATAAAGCAGAGAATTTGAAAAACAAATTTCTACAGAAGTTCTCTATAAACCAGAAATGTTTATAATACATTACACAAATATTGATGTTATTATTTAGCAGTTTTAAATAGTATATTCTGCCTTCTAAAATTATGTTTTGTAATGTGACTAATATTGCTAAAAGATTAATACATTGATTGATAGACAAGGGTTAGGTTTATGGGGGGTTTATTAAAACAAAAATATGGTACTCATCAGTTCCCTTTAAACATGTAAAATTAAGAAATGGATTTTTAGATCTTCCTGGGCATTATTTAATTTAGTATAGAACTTCAAAGTGCCTTAAGCTTTGCATGTAAATACACAGCTAAAATAAACAAATGACAAAGGAGAAAAAAATCAATCCAACTTTAAATAAGGCCATGTAGTTTGAGATCAGTGCATTTTTTTTGTTAAGCATAAAACAGAATGATTTCCTAACCTGATCCTTCCTAGCAACGTTGCCAACTTTTGGGTTATAAATAAGAACCTGGAGTAACAAAACAGTCCAATTGCAACCAAAAGTTTATAATTGCATTATAATAATAGTTAAATTATTACCATTTTTACATTTAAAATCTCTATTCAAGTATGTTTGAGCATCTCAGGGCAAAATAATTAAAAATAAATTAATGCTGAGGTTTAAATTTAGACAACTTATCAGAAGTGATTCAGAGCAATCTTGTTTTTACGTAATGCCGTGACTCACCATTTACTCTGAGGAATATCAGCTGAATCACACGTGTAAAAAGTGTGCAAGGGGAAGTGAAAGTTAAAGGTCCACTTGAAACCTTGTACCTCTTCTGTCTCCAGCTGTTACGATATGATAACAAGAATAGAGTGTTTGTGCCCATCCAAATAAACTTCAATAACCATTCACTCCTTCTGCTTATAGGCAACCAGTATGTCTGGAGTCAGAGTATTTTTTATAGGCGTGTACATATATGCAGTCATCCCAATGCTAAATTCGGTAAGATATACGAGCTTTCAAAGGAATAGTTTATTCCTTGAAAAACCTGCTTCCTTAAAAATAAGTAGTATCAGTGCATGCACGCCACTAAAAGACATGCTTTAAATTCAATACTTTACCACTTGGCTTATACCCATCTTATGAACAAACAGTGCAAGAACATTCTAGAAGTTGATTTTTTTAAATATTTGATTCTTTTTCTACTATTTGAAATCTCACAACTTCAGAACGGAGGTAACTTACAAGGAGAACATTATAGAATTATGCAAGGAAATTTCAGATAATATTATACACTTTTATATTTAAATATGTGTCTGTAGCGTGAGAGATAAAAATGCATTTTAAAAATATCCCATATTTTAATAAAAAATAAAATAAAGTGTAATTGTAGTAAAGTCATTGCAAAAAGAAAGCATTCCATAAATGATCTTCCATTCAGAATTTAAGGAAAAGACATTATTGTAGTATTCTTCTATATTGGTTTCTTTCACTTGGTTTTTCTTAATTTGAGCCTTCTCACTTCCCTTTGTGGTTTTTTTTTTTCTGCATTGTCTCTATTTTAACATAGGTAGTTAACAAAAAATCGTATTAATAGCCACGTATTCTAATTATTTTCATTTTTAAAAACTAGGTACTTGAGAAAAATCATATTATCACAAGTAGACTGTGCAAAAAACAAAAGTTGCTTCAGTAAAGTCCTATTTCAGCATCTTACCCCTGCCCAAGAAGGTAGATTAGGGGCAATCTTTTATCAGACAGGCTAGTCATTCCATGCCATGTCAACTATTGGGAACAGAGAAACAGGCTAGAAAGCAAAGCCTTGGGACTTTTTCTCTTTTCTCCTTCTTAATATCTACCACTTATTAGCATTGTTTGAGAATACAGACTAAATGTTACCAAAAAAGGTTGTCACAAATGTTTACCTCAGCTACAGTAGTTCTATGCTGTGCAAAATAAGAATACACTCCGAATCTTTTTACCTGTGATTATTCAGTATCTTATCTGTAGTTATAAAAACCCCATGATATTCCCATTTGATTGCACTTTGGATTAATTACATATAAGTAAAGTCTGCACTGTTGATGCAGAATTTTGCAGCTGAGCTTTTCCCTTTCCTGTAGTGCTGTGAGATTCAGAAGGCAAACCACGCGCTCATTCTAACAAAGCAATATAATAGAGGTGGAAGAGAGAAGCAATTTGGAGTCTATAGGAAGGTTACAGTAAAATTTACATTTTCCATAAAATATAAGTAGCCACCATTTTGCTGTAATCCCAGAGCAGCAACGAAATGGTGGTACAGAAGAAAACTACCCTATCAGACACATTTCATCATTGCTTCTATCCATCACTATCTTCTTTTGCTGGCGTGATTACCATTTACCTTTCTCCTTTTTAAAAGCAGCACCCCAATTTCAGATTAAAAATAGATAGATGTAACAGAGTAAACAGCTCAGATGTAATTATCAAACTAAGACTACATACTGTACAGGTCCTCTCCTCCCTCCCCCCCCACCCCCGTCCCTGACTTCAAACTGCAAAAAAAGTACTGCATAGTGTTTCTATCACACAGTGATGAACACATCTCTTGGAACTGCCACTGTTTGAAAGCTGTGTCCTAGAGGTAGAACACATGATATGGAATATGGCTGCTACATTGGTCAGTATGTGATTTAATTATTATTTGATGAGATATACATAAGTAACACTCAGAATGCCAAAAATGGCTTAAACAAATTGGGTTTGATTGTGATGTACGGTGTTGTATTTTGTGAAGCATTTTATACTTAAGTGAATATGTATATGAGCGGACTCAGTTTAGACATTTATATCAAAGCACCAATCTTACTAAGCAATGCCTTTTTTGTTTTGTTTTGTTTTATTATGAATGCTTTTCAGAAGGTGGGGAAAGGAGTGCCTACTTGTACATAAAGAGGGAAACAATATTTGTAGATTAGTGCAGGTCTGTATTTTGTTGTACATGCTAAAAGAATTCCTAAAGTTTATCCTGTAAACTCTACAGAAGCAGTGTGTTCTATAAGCTTTATTAACCAGGTCCTAAATTTATAAATTTGTAGTAAACCAGAAAAATATATTCTGTGTATATATATTTTTATAACTGTTCTTGGTGTTTATTACTATAAATATATAATTAAGATGAACAACATTTTCAAATATAGAGCATCATAGGAAAATGTTCTTGGTTTTCAGATACAAGTAGAATATTTTAGATTCCAATATCATGTTTTAATTAATAAAGCACAAAACATAAATTGTAGGTCAAGTGATAATGGATGCTGAATTTAATTTTTTAAGGAGAGATCTTTGAAAACATCCTGAAGGTGCAGAATACGTGCGTACAAATCTGCAATTATGCACAAGTAAAACAAATGCCCAGTTCCTTCTTACGTACTTCGTTCTTTCCCAATACAAAGCAAATAGCATTTAGGTAACACTGCCACCTATTGCTTAAAGGTAATAGTCACTAAAATATCTTGCAGTTTTTTGTCACTCGTCATTGCTTGTTTTGACTACTACGCTCTCATTATTTCTAACAGCAAAATGAGATTTTCATATTCCTTCGTATAACAAATAATAAGCATCTGCCTTCGGTTCCATGGTTATAATATACCAGGAATTAAGGAAAAGTTAGGAAACTTTCGATATTAATGAAATTAAGTTTCTAGAAAATACTAACAAAAATAATTTCAAATATGAAATCCATCCAGAAAATGAACACAAAGAAGATTCTTCAGGCTATAACAGGAGAAATATTGTAAAATTAAATTTATTGGCTAAATAAAAGTTGCTTAATGTAATCCAAAATAATGTAGTTCTTGCTTATGTTTGCAAGTGGACTGGCAAATATTCAAACTATCTGCAGGTC
>WEKX01014316.1:19335-62371 GCA_013390025.1 Pitta sordida
AAGAATTGAGAGGAAAAAATTACTTCCACAATTTTAAAGAAAAGGAGAGAAAAATATACTTAATCATACTAAGTAAGGAAAGTCAGATGAACAAATCAGGAAGACAACGCCTGTTATATAAACTATATAATGTAAGTACTGTCTATGTTAATTTACAGCAATACAGAAAAATTACTTAGTTTGGAAGAAAATTTATTGTCAAATGGCTCTTTTTTATCTTTAGCATATTACTCAGTCTACATGTGTAGAATAAGTTGACTTCACTCCTTCACTGCAGGGAAATAGCTGTATATAGTGTAAAATCCCTTATATTCTGTTATTAGAAGCAAAACTAAAAATCCATTGTTCTTGTTCCAAAAAATGATCAGAGTCATGATGCAGAATGTTGACGTTTGCCCTCTATTAAAATACGTATCTCACTATGAGTCCAGTTGTGCTTCTAACATTCGGGAAATTGTAAGGTAGATGTATGCTCTCAAGTGCAAAAAGAGAAATTACTTCAAAAAATAAACGTAGGATGGTTTTGGGTTTGGTTTTTTTGTTGGTTCATCTTTTTGTTGTTTGGAGTTTTTTTTCTGCGTGTTCTTTGTTTCGGGGTTTTATTAACTAAATGTGGTATTTTAGATCTCAAATATTTAAAACGTCCAAGGTAACGGAGTTTTAGGGAGTTTTTATATTAAGAGCAAGAATCTCTATGAAGGTTATATTCCCTATCAACTTAATTTTTTTCTGCCCTATAATAGCTACAACTTTTCTAAAACAGGTATCAGAAACAACATATAAACAAGACTCGTTCTTGCAGTTAGGGACTCCCAATCTTTTCTCTACTTTTATGGTTTTGCCCTATGCCATTTTTAACCATTTCCCTCCTACTAGAAGGTTAGCTCTCAAAACAGGCAGCTATCATAGCCAGGCAGTATGCAGAGTTAATGTCAGAACGTGAACAACTGAATACAAATAGATACCTATCAGCATTTTTTTTAATCCTTGGTTTATTTCTTATTTCTACACTCTCAACTCCAACAGCAATACAAGAGTCTCACACTGGTGTAAAACGGAAAAAGACCTGAACTTTGTTTTCCCTTGCTTTATGTCTTTTAATAAAACGAATATTCAACACCTAGAAATGTCGTGTGTTAAAGGAAGAAGTTGAGTGTTTTTCAGATATCATTGAGTGTTTACGTATCTAAAACAATTTGGCGCCAGAGTATTCAACCTTAAAATCACTCAATTTAGTACAGTAGAATGAAATATTAATGCCTTAATTAGTAAACATTGATTTGTAATGTAATTACTTGTTTAATGCACCGTTTTATGTAAATATTAGACCAAACTCTAAAAGTCTGATGCTTTTAATAAATTTTCTTTGATGAAATACACCACTTGTATGTATTGACATACAAAAATATATCCTCATTTCCTCTCTCAACTCACTTTACTTCAAAAACTACAATATGTTTTCTAAACAAATGTTCTATGACATCAAAAGATTGCAAGTATGTTTTTCCCACTTCCTTTACTACCTAAACTCTGATACAGCTATACATAAAAGTTAAATGAGAAAAAATTGTATTAACTTAAAAGAATATTCAAAATGCATAAAAAGAACAAACACAAAAAAGGGAATACTATATTAAATTAAGGGTATGAAGCAGAGAACAAATAGGGAATACAACATAATGCCTAAAATCTAAAGGATACAGAAGGCATTTATGAATAATTTCATAATTTTACCTCCAAGATAAATCTCACACTTGCATTAAACCAATATTTCTCATAGATAGTCTAAAAATTAGTATAATTTTCCCTCTCCTATATAGGAAGATAAACAGGTAGGCACATACATACTGAAGTGCCTGTGAAAATGTTAGTATGCCTTGCCTTTTAACATTTGTGTGCTAAAATACACTTGTTTCAGACAGAGGTACAACTTAGTGCAAGGAATAAATACAACATAGGTGAAAAAAAGTAGACCCTTAGTTATCATCCGCTATAATCAACTACACACCTCATGTCAGAGTGTAGGTTAAAATGCAGGGATGGTTATATTTCAACACCTAACGTCATCATTACCTTTGCATCTTGATTTTACTGGATCATTGCTTTAAATGAGCATCAGAGAACCAATGGAGCTTTAGTCTCTATGTTACATTCTCTTCCTAATAATTTTCAATTTATTTTTTTTTAAAGCATGTCGTCATTTTAATGTAAATCTTTCTTTTTTTCTTTTCATTAAAATGAAATGATTAAGTAATCCTGCATTTTGCGTGATTAAAGATGACGGATAAGCTTGGGCGGATAAAAATCAAGGCTCCTGACAGAATCTGTGCACCTCGCATGTCAGAATCCTTCCAGCTTTTTCAGTGTTAATGACAGAAAAAATTAGCATGTCTGTGAGTTGCCTAAAAAGAATAACAACCTACCTTTATGGACCTAAGTATGTTTCTACACTAAATTTTGAACAGTTCTTTCCCATAATTTTCTGTAATAAGCTCTGATGAATTGTTTTGAAACACATTAAGAGAAAAATCTTTGTTTAGAGCAATAATAAATGTTCGTTAAATCTCTCAGTGTCTAGCACAAGGCTGTTAAATCATCACCTTTTCCTCACCAGATATAACACATTTAGAAAATAAAATGCAAGGAATAAAACATACAATGATACAATATGTTGAGTATATTACAAATCTGACAAAAAACAATGATATATTTTTATTAGCCAGTCAGATACGACTCGCTCTTAAAGAATAGGAAAAAACTGTTAACTACTGATTTTTGCCAGTGTCTTTTTCCTTTCAAGAACCCTATGCAATGTGTGTTCAGCCTTTTCTGACTGAGACAAGAAAACTAGAGAGGGGATATTACAATACAGCACATACATACTGCCATCGCCTCTAGACATATGACCCAAAATGATGCTAAGAAGTCTTTCTCTGACCTCCCGCTAACCAGCCTCTTGTGATTAATTCAGCATGTCCTTGAAACTATCTGCTAGAGACCCTTGTGGTTTTTTTTTTAATTTAAGAGTTTCTGAAGCCCACCTATAGTTTCACTGATGGATTTTTATTTATTTACCTTTTTTTTTTTTTATCAGAGGAAAAGCACTAATCTATGAACAGAGGTCTGCAGTAACAGAAAAACACCACCTGCCTAAGCATTCACCAAATAGGACCATAAATACCACAACATTTCCTGACCTAAGTTTCATAGACATCTGTATCACGGTAACACTGCATTTCCCTTCTTTGACAGATGAAATTACTATTCTTTGATTTTTTTTTTCCCCCCTCTCTCTCTTTTTTCTGATTATGTTCTGGATGGCAAAATTTGGGCCACAAAATGCTAATTTCTAACCTAACACCATGACAGCAATCACAGCCATCACAAGGATGGAATAAAGAGAGCAATCTAACATCCAGGGATATGAATTTCTGATCAGTGGCTGGCAGACTGCCGTGAAAGCTTACAGTAATCCCATTGGACAGCTAGGGTTGATGAAGCCTGGGAACAGGCAGCCACAATGTAGGTAGTTCACAATTGCAAGCATTTGTCCATAATTTAAAGCTATATGAGAAGTGGAGAGTATTCATCTGAACAACAAGCTGTAATTTAACTAGAGTAACATTTACACAGTTTTTAACCCATTAAGTACACTTCTTCTTACGTTGACATTCCCTCTGTTTAATGCCTATTGTAAACAAAAATCTTGCACATTAAATGAACATATATTTTTAGCATTTGCAAAACTCAGAATAATACAGTAAGATTAACTCTTACTGTGTATTTGACAAAAAATGAAGTATTTGTTCTTAAATCCAAAGTCCAGACCGTGTAAAACCTTCCTGAAGTGAGTGGTTCCCCTGAAGTCAAAGGGGCTGCTCTTGCCACCCCATCTTGCACTGAGTAAAATCTTATTTATAGACTGATCACGCAATTAAGGTTCTTTTCAAAGTGATAATCCCTCGATCATCCAGTGACATTCCCACCAGAAGAAAATTAGCCCCTGCCAAAGCACGGAGGCTCTGCAAATGGTAGATACTAATGCATGCTTTGAGCTCTTCCAGAAGAAGAGTTTTCTCTATCAAGCTTCAAAACTATAGCCTGAATTGCAAAATTTCGGTCTCACACTCAAAAGCCTCTAAATGCTTTCCACACAACCAAAGCACATTCCTCCTCCCTCTCGCAAATTCAGGCATCATTAATTGTCATTTTTCTATTTTGTCACGAAGCCTTTTCAGTGTGTGTGGCACTGTTGCCAGGATTTACAAGGCCCAGACAAGATGCTGAAGTTGCTCTCAGTGAAGTCCTCTACACAGACACAGTAGCACAGTTAAAACTAATGACACAATGACACAAGTGGGCAGGTGAAACTGCCACCACCGTACACAGAATGCAGCGCAACCACGAGCAAAGATTATCAGAAAAATGATAGAAATATGTGAGAGATGCAGTTGCAAACATTTTCTGATTTCCTTCAGAAGCTGCACAGCAAAAAAAGAGAAAGATTCACGGCCACAATGCCCCCAAGAGACAAAGAGGGAAGCTGGATCCTCCTGTGGGCACAGAGAGTTGTGTCAGTGACTGAAATGGGCCAAGTTTCCTGAAACATTTCACACTTGTACATTACTCATAATATGCACAGAAATAGTAAAAGCCCAAACATGCTAAAAAAATTAACACACAAGGAGCAACAGGCCCAGGATCTGTCAATGAAGGTCAAATAAAAACTTGTATTCCTTATGTTTGTAAAAGAGAGAGGCTGCTTCAAGGTTAGTGTAATATGAGGATGGGTCAGTTCCATGTGTCTGCAGAACTTTGAAAAAGAGGAAAACATCTTTACAGTGATGTGGATGTTGTGGAGTTACTGCCCTCTTTTTAGACACAGAATTCACTTTTTTCAGTTTCATCTGTTTTGGAGATTCTACTGATTTGTGAGCTGGTTCTAAAACAGAAAAAGGAAGGAGCAGTGGGGAAATAAGCACTGTAACCACCTGCAAATATTTATCACCAAAATACAATAACTGCAGAGTGAGATGAGTTTTGTACTTTTCTTTGTTCTTTCTTTTGTTCTTCTCTCAGTCCTTTCTCCTGCTCTACCCCTCCTTCCTCCTTTCCACCTAGTTCCCTCTCCATAGGCCCTTTGATGATGTCTTTTCCTTCCAAATTAATTTTTCACTCTCATTTGTAAATATTGAATCTCCTTCCATCTGTTTTTTTTTTTTTCAGTCTTTAAATCTATTCCCATCTTTATTATTCTACTTTTTTTTTAAGCTCAGCATTCTTTTTGACCTTTTTCTCCGCCATTCTTTCACGGTTGTCTCCATTTCATGTTTCTGAGATGTGGTTTCACTGATTTTCTTTTCTTTAACCAACTAAAAAAATATATTTACAGTTGCTTCCTGATCTGAAATTGGGTCCTCTGAGCTTCTTAACAGAAGAGCTTAACTGTAATGCAGGTGTATTAGTCATGATAGTGTCATGTGGGAGTAAGCAGGAGATGTATGTTAGTAGCAGCTCATGTCTGAGAGCAGAGGGTTAACTTCATACCTTGTGCTGTTTAGGAGAAGGAAGAGACTCTTAATGGGTTCCATTTGGGTATGCACAGGGCTCCGAAACCTGTTGTGGTCCTTACCTTCATGCTACAATCAGAATAATCAAATACCAGTTTACATTAGAAACATTTGCATCTGTTTGGAAAAAACCACCACTTTATGTGTAATCCACCAGTAACTGCTCCTGAGCAATTTCACAACATATAGATGCTTACTCGAAGACCCTTTGCCAAAACAGGCAAAACTAGACTCTTAGGAGGGCAGATAGACTCTCTCTCTCTTCAGCTATTTTATCATTCTCATACCAAACAGATATCTGGGGACTGAGGAGAGGAAATCTTGACATATAACAGCAGATTGTATTTATAACTATTTTTCGATATTCCTCATTACTTCTAAGAATCATTTTGCATATGATTGTCCAACAGGCTTAACCACGCACTTTTAGTAACGTGCCTCAGAAAGCATGAGCCATCAAAAGGAAATGTATGAAGGTGTGCTGGATAAATACATCAATCAGAACAGCAGCATTTTTTTCACATAATCTGGCAACAACTGTGTGTTGTTCCCTACAGAACAGGAGAGATTTGAAAACTACCATCAACAGACTTGCATGCAGTCCCACACTTGCTTCTTCCCCTCTAATGCACAGCATAGCCACAGAGTGAAGCTTTGGAGAAGCAGCGTAGGCATAAGGAAAAGGAGTCACTATAGATATTAAGTCTGGACTGAATGTGGACACAAAGCATGGTTCGGAGGTTTCTTTTTTTTTGTCCAAGCTGGCTAGCAATCACTGAAAGTGTATTTCCTTTTCATGTGATCTGGATATTATTTTAGAATTTCAGTTCACCTGCCTTGGGGCATGGCTTTGCAAGTTCCTTTCCAATCCCACTGTGAGTGGAGGATGTATCAGATGTTTGAGGAGAAGAAAAACAGGCATTTGTTGGAACAGCTTCCACTTCAACAGTGTAACTACAACTAGGTCCCAAAGTAGCTTAGCTTTCTTTAAATAGTATATACAATTTATCCCAAAAATGTCTGTATAGGTCCACCTGATGACAGTGAATTACAGAATCACAGAATCACANATATTTAATTATTCCAAGAATCACAAATATGCACACATTCATGCCTAAAAGTCTGAATTCCATCACTCTATCAAAAAAAGTTCTTATAGTAAAGCTAGGAATCCCAAAGCTGTTTCCAAGAATGAACATATCCCTGGTAGCAACCCAGAGGAGTCACTGACACAGAAGACTCAAAAAAATTTCTTCATGGGCACAAGAAAAAAAAGGAGAAGGAGGTAAAGGCATAGAAAATTCAGCAGCAATATCCAGCAGTAACTCCTATTCTCTTTGAAACTTTCTCTAAGTCTTAAAATCTTAGTTCCCTTTCTGTTAAATGGGGAAGGAAATACTCCCTTTCTATTCCTTACAGCTAAGTTGTCACCCAAGATTTATTCACACTTGAGTAATGTGGTGATGGAATAAATATAAACGCTTAGATAAATACATACAGAAGAGACAGCTAGACACACATGTAAAATGTCATTCCCAAAACAATCTGCATGGCTATCTTTGGAAATTAATGAGTGGGGACAAGTGGGGTTGAAGGGCTGTTTGAACCCAACTCAAATCACAACAGTTGCCATTGGCAACCGCTGAAACATATGTCTACTATTAAACTTCCAAATGCCTACAAATCTGAAGAAAGTGTAACTGTTGAAGTCCATGCTGGTCCATTACACAAAGTACCAACAAGAAAAGCAAGTTTTGACGTTATACATCTCCATTTTTCACCAGATAATTTTTTTCTATTGATTCCAACTCTAAAAAAATTCTGTAAAAGTGCATAAATGAGAAATTAATAAAGCCATTTCCAAAACCATGGAACAAGTACATTTATGGTTTTTTACCATATTTTGTGTTCTTCTATCACTCCACTATAGGCAAACTTTCTACATGTTAGTAACCAGCTGCTTCTTCAAAACGTTCCTGTGAAATGAGGAAGGTAAAAATCAAATAAAGGTTTCTTCTAGCCTGATGGCAGAACAATTAATTGGGGAAAAAAAAAAAAAAAGAAGTAAAAAATCAATTTAGTAACATTCTTTTTAATCAGAGTTTCAGATTATCATGCAATCTACAGGCACATAATGAGATGTTCATTTTTTTCTGTTTTATTGGAGAACCCAATAACACACTCTTTTCTATCTTTTAGCAATTCTATTTTCAGTGCTAATATTGTAGTTTGCTTCCAATTATTTTAAGTCTGATCAGGTTGCTAGCAAGCATTACTAAAAGGCAAAAAATGCAGGAACTAAAGAATTATGAGCTCTCTCTATGTAATTCCCCAGCAGTTTAAGTGGATTCACTTAAACTGAAATGAACAGTAAGTAAGTCATGTCCACAGTGACTTCCAGCATACACAGTAATCCCTCGGTCGATCGCGGTGTTTTTCCATGTCACGAGAGCACGGGATAGCTGCACATGCACACAGTGCCTTTGGTGTGCTGGGGGCAGGACTGGCCCACACTGGGGGCTGTGGAGGTGGCTTCTCTCATTCACAGTATCACAGTATAGATAAGGCTGGAAAGGACCTTGAAGATCATCTAGTCCAACCTATAATCCAACTAACCTATCCTCTACATCTAGATCATATCACTCAGTACCTCGTCCAGCCTCCCCTTGAACACATCCAGGGTTGGTGACTCAACCACCTCTGTGGGCAACCCATTCGCTCGGGGTACGCCTAGAGTTCCCTCCCTTATGAGTGGTGGAGAGGTTAAATGGTGGGGAAGCTTTATAACATGGTGTCAGGGGTTTATTACAGCTGTTTGCCCCACAGCCATGGAGGGTCAGGGGCTCAGCAAAGCCCTGCTGGACCAGGATGGCGTCATGTCTCTGCTTATGCCCACACAGCCCTGGGGCCTTCCCTGCATCGCTGGCTGTGTCGCACAGCCCCAGGAGGGTCCCATCTCCTCGGGTCCCCCCATGCCACACTGGGGAGGGGAAGGGAAGACCCTCTTCACTCCTCTGCCCCATGACACAGGGAACTTCCCCCCGCCCTCGAGCTCTCTGAGGCTGAGGGGGCGAGGAGATGGGATGTGGCTAATTCGTATATGTTTGATCCACTGCTCTTGGTGAATTTTGGCTTTTGCAGGACTCCCCAACACCCAGACCTCCACGAAATTCGAGGGATTGCTGTATTTATAAGTCCAAAATTATTAGTTTCCCTAAGTACACCTTTTAGCCTCTTTCCTGTACAGGAGGTTTAATTCTGTCACGTGGTTTTTTGGTCTGCAATTCAAATGCCACAGCTGCAGATCTTTTTTCCAAAGGCAGAATTCTTTAATAAACACAGAATAAATACAGAGTTGAATTATTAAGTAAATGTATGCAAGGATATATGGCAGCATGTGTCCTTTTTATGTATGTACACATAATGTATATTAAAACACAGAGAAAAAAATGATCTCTACACCCACAACATGAATGCAGTTTTTTTATGATTTCCCACACTGCTTTTAAATGATTCCTGTTTTGTATGGGCTCTTGAAGAGCAATACACATACATACCTTTTTTTAGAAGTCAGTTAAACAAATAATTTCCTTTGCATTACTTGCATTTCTTTTAAAATTTTCTGTGAATGGCTTTTGAATTCACATGATCATTTAATGCATTTAATTTAGCTATCCAAAAATGACAATCTCACATGTTTGCAAAACCCTACAACCACACATATCACTAGGAGAAAGAGAGACAGAGATTAAGAAACAAGAGTTTTAAACGCATCTTAGGAACTGAATATTTCACGCACGGCACAAAATTTGCTGAAGGCCCCGTCACACCCAAAATGTTAAATCCTTGTGCAGCATGTTTGATGTTACAGTTCTTCAAAACATGCTGAACAAATTTAAATAGAAAATTATATTATGAACTGCACAAATATGCTAGATCCCACAATCTTACCACCTGTTTTCTCCTTATGTGCCATTTCTCCGACATCTGGGAAACTAACATAAGGCTGATAATATTAGCAGAATCACATGCATAATTATGCAGTTATCACCCACATTAGGAAAACACATTTTGTCCCTATTCTAGGTCAAGTCATTATGAAAATTTGTACGCTTGACTAGTAGAATAATTTGTAGAATGTTGTTTGCCCTGACATTTTGCTATCATAGTACCTCTAAAAGCCTGTTAAACTTCACAATTATGTTTCAGCTCCTGGGTACCATTGGACAGGTCATGAGAAGAAAAGTGAGTGGTGAGTCTGTATTTCAACACTTGCAAAGAAAGCATTCCTGAAGCTGTTGTCTCCTTGGTAGGTGTTCAAATGACCTTTCAACAGCGGATTGGCACAAAGTAATGGTCAATAACAGCAGTTTGCTGTAGGTAAGCCTTCCACTCTGTCACCATGGTTTCCAGAGCTGAGAGACCCTTTAAAGTAATTTTCAGCAAATGGGACAAAATCAGGAATTAGATATAAATATTCCTTTTTCAGTATGTTAATCTGAGCTAGAGATTCCACAGCTCTGCTTTAGAGTTGAGACCAACATGGATAGCCTGGCTTGTACTTTCAAGTTTAAATAAGCACTATGAAAATGCACGTGGTTTTACACTATTAAATGGTATCTAGAATGTTATTGTACATTTTTATAAACAAAATACAAGAATGTCACAGTTGACTAAATTCCTATCAATTATGAATTTAATTTTTACACACATTTAATACTTATCTCATTTCAGACTTTTCTATACTGAGAAATTTTCTTTTAAAGAAAAATGGTTTATACAGTTCACTTCCTGCCATAATCAAGGTCTTTCTAACCTGATATCTGAAGGTTATGCTTCAGTGAATAATTCAGTAGGTTAGTGAAACTGTGGCAGCAAAGAAAGTGCTAATCTTAGATGGAAGCTGTGAGGGATATTAAGAAACAATTGCAAAAAGTGACATATTTAATAGAGAAAGATTACTCTGTGCTACATCTATTTAATTTGAATTGAATAAATTTTGCCAGTATTTTATGAGATGCAGTCTGCAAATTATGTGAAACTTCATAGTGTCACAGAAGTCTAGAGGAAAGAATAAAGGATTTTTTTCCCCCTCAACCATTTTACAAGTATTGTGATTTTTGAGGACTTCTCACTCTTTCAAAAGAAATTTCAAAGGAACTGAAGAATCATTCACTACAGGACCTTATTAATTTGAATTAAGAAAGAAGAAAGGGTAGTAAAAGGTGATAGTACTGAAAGATAAATAACAAGAGGCAATAGAATGATCTTCTGTAATGAGACTTCTTGAAATAAGTGAATTCCTTCTGGACTGTGACTGAGTGATGTTAGATGTGTTCTCAATCTTTCAGGGAAAATTTAGTTGATCTAGCTGAGACAAGTCTGAACGTATGAGTAAATGCAAGTGCAAAAAAATGATTCGGAGCATTTTTTTACCCTTAATCATTGAACGGATCCTTAATGCAAACTCAGTCCCGACAAAAATAATTTGTCTATGTTCATATGATTTCTTGTATGACTAAGTGGAATAGGAATATGATGCCACTAAAAATATTAAGCTCATCCTATGTCATTGTAAAGTCAGAGATTATTCAAAAATCCTGCTCTTTTGTGTCTTTCAAACAAACATGTTCTATTTCTATATTACTGATTATATTCAGTAATTTACTAGACTACTAACAAATTATACAAGGTGTATCCTTTTCACATATTATTTGAAAAAAAATAATTTGCAACATCCAGGGAAAGATAACTAGAGCCTCAATTACATAATTCGCAAACCCTTTGAGAAGAGCTGCATACATTTCTGCATGACAAGAAACAATCTGAGAAAGATTCAAGATTATATGAAAAAAATAAACAGACCTTGACCAAAGTTTTGGTCAGAAAACTGCTTACCAGGAAATTTGAACTTTTTGCCTGCACCACCATCACCCCACCCCAAGTTATTTTGCTGCTCAGAGCAAATTGTCTGAAAGCTATGGATTTATTATGTGCGGTTTTTCACTTGAGCATGGAAACCTTTTTTTTTTTTTTTTAATGTACTTGCACTATTTTATTTTTAAGTAGATGATAGACAAACATCACTCTTCGGGGAAAAAAATTTGGCAAAATGTCAACTGCAGAAACTAACTATACATTGTGAAGTTGCGTTTTGAAACTGTTGGTCCTGAACGCAGATTGTTTCAGACTTTCTTTTTCACTAAAAAGTCACATTATTAAAAACTGAGAGAAAACATTAACTCCTTTCCTCACAACCCTCTCCCCTTTAAGTGCAAGAATGGAAAAACCATTAGAAGTCCATACTACAGGCAAAATTGTTCTCTCTGATCTGCATGGTGGATCCAATATTCCCAATGGGAATTCTGTGGTATGTGAATAAAGAGACAAATTTCACTAATATTATGAAACATAATAATTTTGTTATGCATTCACTGGTACTCTTAGCACTGTGAATTCTACTTTACCCCATTCATAATACCCTTTGTCTGCTCCAAACAGACAGAAAGGACAAAAACACAGATTTGGTGTGCTATTCTCTTGTATGCATGATTAAACTTACACTGAACAATTCATATACAAGCAGGAATGGAAATAGGATATGGAGCATTTCACCTCTGCTATAAGTTACCAGATCAAGTCTAGTTCGGGTCACTGGCAACCTAAAGATATTACAGCCTAATGGCCAGTTTGTGACTCACTTGAAATGATCTGGAATTACTTAAATTCACGGAAATACATTTCTGTATCACAAAACCCCCACAAACCCCACGCAGGACAAGCAACCTTCCTGGTAACATTGAGAGCAAACAGTAACTGCTGAATTGCAGCAGAGATCGGACTATCTTTTCACTTCAAATAGTGGTCATATGAGAAAGCTGCAGAGAGAAGGCGGTTGAAGTGTAAGAAAGACAAAGAAAGAGGCAGAGAGGGGATGCTGTGTTTATCTATGTATCGTCTGATATGTGTACAAAGAGAAGACTTCAGTCTCAAGGCCTGTCAGTTCAGCACCTTTCACAAGTACAAAATGTCATGTACTACATACTGATGAAATAAAAGACAAAAGTGTCAAAGGAACCATTATACTATATTCTAGCAATGATCAGAGGATCAACAGCTTCCCTTCTAGATTGACACTATGTTAAACTATGCCAGCATATTTGGCCTGAACACCTTCTTGCCTGCCTCAGTTTTACACCACGGGTGGAACTTAATTTATCACAATAGCCTCACATTGTGAAGCAAAAAGACATTAAATACGTATGTATTTCCCTTCTAGGTTATCTTTTGGCTATTTTTCGATAGATAATATGGCTTTATGCATTCACATGCATTAGGAAGCTTACCATTCCTTCTGTGACTAAAAATACAGTGTGTATGTTTACTCACCGTAAGGATGCAGGGAGTAATCACAGTACGCAGAATAACACCTTGCACTGAGAGGGCTGCCTATAGTTGGGAAAGCAATATGTGAAAATACCACTGTTTCAGCTTCACCTCATCCTGTGTTTTTGGCTGACAATGTATTTCTTGCATTATAATATCCTTATGTAAGTACAGATAATTATGGAAGAGCTCTGCATCTCTGCTATTGTTAATTGTGATGGCCATAGTGATACTAGAATGTCTTATACTCTGGTCTATTCCCCTTACTCCAGCTGATACATTTTGAGAATTCTCTGAGAGACTAAATATATTAAAGATGCTTATAGCAGTGCTTGTGACCTGAAATGTCAGAAATGGCTTGACATGACTTTCCCAACTGATATTTCAATTAAAACTTCTGGTTTGATTACTGAACTTGGATAATCACTATGAAAGAGAGAACATTCTTTTTTGGCCATTACAGTGCTCTTTATAATAATAATCGTTGCAGCAATAGTGTCCATTTGTTGAATTAGGTTACCAGATCCAGTAAAAATTAGATTAAATGGCTCTATAATCCTTATATACTTGCTTTCCTCACAGTCGTTTTTACTAGTTTGCAAGTCTCCAACAGCTTTGATTATTCAACGAATGTAGGCTAATTGCCTACAGGTCTCGCTGTATTATGCCACTTACATAAATACAGTTACTAGTCTTCAAAGAGTAGCAGGTTAGCTTTTACAGGACCTAAAGTGAAATAATATGTAGCATACTCTTTCCCAGATGCACCTTTTTCCTGGCAGGAGATTTCCCCGATCCATTCCAGGAGCAGAGCTGTAATGCACAGCTATAATGATGGTCGACTGCTGTGTGGAACCTCCTGCTGCTGAGCAGCACATGTTCCTGGTGGAAAGGCATCTTCTCACCATCACACAGGGCTACTGCTTAAGCTCATGTCTTAAGAAAGGCAGTCAAAAACATTGTTCTATTTTAATTACATCATGTAATGCAAACCTTGTAACAGCCATGTTTGGATGCATGCCATTCCTAGGGCTCCATTTGCTCCTAGGGCTCCATTTGTAGCACAAATGGCAGCCTGAAAAAGCAAGAAAGGAAAGCAAGAAAGAAAGGAAAGCAAGAAAGAAAGGAAAGCAAGAAAGAAAGGAAAGCAAGAAAGGAAAGCAAGAAAGAAAGCAAGAAAGAAAGCAAGAAAGAAAGCAAGGAAAGAAAGCAAGGAAAGAAAGGAAAGAAAGAAAGGAAAGCAAGAAAGCAAGCAGGAAAGAAGGAAAGAAGGAAAGAAGGAAGGAAAGAAGGAAGGAAAGAAGGAAAGAAAGAAGGAAAGAAGGAAAGAAGGAAAGAAGGAAAGAAGGAAAGAGGGAAAGAAGGAAAGAAAGAAAGAAAGAGAAAGAAAGAAAGAAAGAAAGAAAGAAAGAAAGAAAGAAAGAAAGAAAGAAAGAAAGAAAGAAAAAGAAAATGAATGTGTGACAGTTATGTTACAGCTCCTCTCTTCCTACAGTGTTCATCACTATTGCACAGAGTAGGAATATCTTGTCATCTTGTCATGAGGCAATACTCCATTGCCTCAACATAAGGTACATCTCATGGATAATTCTTCATTATTTATTATGTTTGCATATAGTAGAACAAACCTACTTTTTATCTAAAATTAATATTCAACATGAACATGGATTGTGGAGTAAGTGCACAGCATCAGGGACAGTCTCATCTGAACCGCTCATATGGTCTATCCTAGTCTTGTTAGTACATAGTCACACCATGAGAGTCTCAGTTTCACAGATTTCTTCATGCCTGGTCATTTTTGTTGGGGCTTAGGTAACTCCCAAAATTTTCTCCCATTTTCTGCAGTCCTTTCATCCATTATCCTGTGGGCAAAAGGCTCTAAAACCCTCTTACCTTTTCTTAACCTTAAAAGATAGCTTAAAGTAAAAGAAGAAAAGAAGAGAATCAGGCACTCTCCTGCTGCGTCATTTCAGACGCTCTTACTTTAGTCTGATCTATAGCAGTTCAGCAACTTTGCCCGAATTTTTTTAAATCTAGAAAGAAACATGGAGGTTGGAAAGGATCACTCCGCATTCCTTGAGTACAAAGTTTGATGCTAAATTCCAGCTCTTGTTTTGATACAGTCACAGTAAAAATTCAGAAGAGAAATGCCTAAGTAGAAAAACAACCTTATGTTTCTAGGCCAGGTATGTTTATCTTCTGACCTATTCATTAAGAAATAAATGTTCAAGGTTTGCCACTCCAAGAGACTACAAAGAATCCATTGCTTGTTCGGGCAATGCGGGAAGGACGACAAATCCATCAGATGGACATACATTAGACAGATATTTCCAAATAATCTCACAGGTTTTACCAGTCATAAGCAGGCAGGAAGACATCTGGTTAACAAAGGTATTAACTTCATCATAAAATCCATGTGTGTAAAAAGGTGACAAACACTTCATCAGTCAAACATAATTTTTGCCCAGTCTTCCTCCATACCTCTCTGCATTCATAAGACATAGCGAAGTCTCAAGTAACGAAAACATCCTGTGCAGCTACCTCAGACTGAGCCCATGCTGTGTTGCAGGCTGGAGACACCCACCGATATCCCCACACCACACACTCTTATTATCATTATTACTATGTAAAAGGTGCTGCTAGCTCATCAACTCCTCAGTTCTTGATTTTACACTGTAAAGAAGAGATAATCTTCAATATGGAAGAACCTCTCATACCTGACCAGAATTCTTAAAATCAGGTCATGAGATTTAAACACTTTTTCCAATGGCATGTCAAAAATTACCCAGATTCTTTTGGGGAAGGTGAAATTCCAGTCTCATGCTAGATCCAACATGAAAAGAGAAATAATATCATTTACACAGAGTCTAAACTACAGAGGAGGCAATTAGTCAGAAGTACATCTCACACTGAAAGGGAAAGCAGTGCAATTTCTGGAGAATGTATATCGACACTCTTCCCACTAACCATGTAAATTCTAAACTCAATAAAAGCAAATTCAGGGTTCTGTAGCTGGGGAAGAATAACCCCATGCACCAGTAGAGGCTGGGGCTGACCTGCTGGAACGTAGTTCTGCAGAGAAGGACCTGAGGATCCTGGTGCATGTCAAGCCATCCATGAGCCAGCAGCATGTCCTTGTGGCCAAGAAGGCCAATGGTATTCTGGAGTGCATTAGGAAAAGCATTCCCAGCAGGCTGAGGGAGGTGATCCTGCCCCTCTACTCAGTACTGTGTCCAGTTTTGGGCTCCTCAGTACAAGAGAGACATGGAGCTCCTGGAGTAGGTCCCATGGAGGGTGACAAAGGTGATAAGGGGACTGGAGCATGTCTCTTACAGGGAGAGTTGGGCCTGTTCAGTCTGGAGAAGAGACAATTCAGAAGGGACCTTGTCAGAGTATACAAGGATCTGAAAGGAGGGTGCCAAGAGGATGAAGCCAGGCTTTTCTCAGTGGTGCCAAGCAGTAGGACAAGAGGTGCTGGGCAGAAACTGAGACACAGGAAGTTCCATCTGGTTATGAGGAGACTTCTTTACTGTATGGGTGATTGATCACTGGAACAGGTTGCCCAGGGTAGGTATCTGGGTATATTAAAGAACCATGTGGACACAATCCTGCGCAATGTGCTCTTGGTTGACCCTGCTTGAGCTGGGAGGTTGGACCAAATGACCCACTGTTGTCCCTTCTAACCTTACACATTCTGCAATTCTGTGAGTACTACTTGCTGAACACTGAGATGCCTAAAGTGGCTCATTGCAGCCAAGCAAGCTGGAGGAAGCAAAGGGTTAGATAGTGCCAGATCTTGCATCTGAATTCATATTTTGTGAATTTTCTGCCTAAGAGGAAAGGCAAAGGACACCGTTGCCAGTTTGAGTATCCTGCCCTCCGCAAATGGCCAAGATCTAAAAGGAGATACCTGGTCATGAATTTGAGTACCAAATCACAGGCCCTATTCTTCAAATAACAGTAGCAATGAATCTGCTGTCAATCATAAGGGCAAGTCTGCAAGTCCACACCATCTTTTTTTTTTTCCTTGCTTTTCAGTGTTTAGAGATATCCACCATAGAGGTTCCTGACCCTTTAAAAAGAGGATGTGATAACTGGATGCCAAGGACTGGCATGAGGATGTTGAGCTCCTACTTCATTAAGATGTCCAAGAGTGAGACAGACAGAAAAAAACAGTTTTCTGAAAGCTAAGCACTGTCCTGTCTTAGTTTTGGGTACTGAGCACTGGACCCACTGAGCTGTATATAGAAGACAATCAAATCTTTGATCTTCACCTGTCTCTGAATAATGTATCGTCATTGTGCACAGACTAGGCATCACTCTGTGCTTTACCACTTCATTCATGAGAATAGCAACGCTGAAGACATAGATTTTTTCCTCCTGCCTTTTATATACCCACCCTTCAAACGCAGACACACACACACACACACACACACACACACACACACACACACGTATAAACAAATATGCGCAGGTACAGAGCCACGTAAAAATTCACAGTAACGCTCAGAATCAAACAGAAAATTTGCAAACGCTCTCAGTGTAACATGCAGGCTAACTAGACACACAACAAAAGACTCCTGAACCTTTATCAAATACAAATTAACAGGAATACATTTGAATTGTTAAGCCGATCATCGCCTTTCAAAGCGGCTGAGAGCTCACGCCTCCTTGGCGTACGGGCGGAAATCTGTTGCTGCAGCTCCACCTAGTGCACAGCGGGGCAAGGGGCAGGCACGGCCCGGGCACAGGCGGGGGAGAGGGTTCTTTCCAGCCATACCAAATGCTCTGTTCTGGGGATCGAGGGGTTGTTTGCTTCTGTTTATTCCCCAGCTCCTTCAGAGAATATCACCTTGTAATACTGGAGGGATGATCCATCTAAGCTAGAGAAAAAGCCGCCAAAATTATGCGTGTTTATAATCAAAAGGAGTCAGACTTTTCACATACATTCAGAAGTTTAAAAAATCACAGAATGGATGAGGTTGGAAGGAACCACAGTGGGTCATCTGGTCCAACCTCGGAGCTCAAGTAGGGTCACCCTAGTGCACATCGCACAGGACTGTGTCCAGATGGTTACTAAATATCTACAGGGAGTCTGTCTCCACAACCTCTCTAGGAAATCTCTTCCAGTGATCAGTCACCGATACAGTGAAGAAGTTCTTCCTCATATTCACGTGGAGCTTCCTGTGCCTCAGTTTCTGCCCATTGCCTCTTGTCATATTGCTTGGTACCACTGAGAAGAGCCTGGCTCCATCCTCCTCATACCCACCCTTTGGATACTTAGACGTATTGTGATGTGATGAGGTCCTATGACCTCTGCCAGATAAAGGCCAGATAAAGTAAGAGAACTCATGGTGTTCACGCTTTACTACAGTGTTCATTTGCGCCTCTGTAATATATTTAATTCCTTGAAAGTTCTTCCCAAATATTAACATGTTGGTATTAGACATGAATGAATCCAGGTAATAGTTACCACAACCCCTCAATGCCTCCGTCTTTACCTTCGCCTGACATTCCCAAGCAGACAAAATATGAGAATCATGATGTCATACAACTTCTTCACCTCCTCCTGGCAGATACAGAAAGTAAGAACTGTAGAAGAGCTGTAGGCAGGAAAAAACAGAAAAAAACCCAACCCAAACCCTCAAGCCCTTTCAATGTGCATAGACGCTGCACCTTTCCTGAAAAGCCGTGAATGCGATGGAGGGTTCCAAGCTAAACCCTCCGATTTATTTTATTTTTATTATCCACTTTTTAATCATTTTCTTGCAGCTTCTTTCACAAGCAGTCTGTGTTTCATCTTGACCCATTAAAAGCATATATCTTTCACAAAAGACAGCCAACTGTTAAGGCCAACTGTGCAAGCAGCCGTACTTGCTTCTGTGTCTTTACCAAGTTCCTCTACTACTTAGTTTCTCTGCACTGCATGGGACAGCTAGCACTGACCTTGCTTCTGCAGGGCTCTAAGCCACTGGCATTAAAATCCAGGGCTTGACTAGTCAAAACTTCAGCCCTGCTGCCAGAGAGGCAACATGACACTGAGATATTTCCCCCTACTAGAAATCATAAAAGCGTGATCCGCAAACTCGAGATGTATTGATGGAGAACAAGATGAGCAGGGCTATACTGCTTATGCTTAAGTATAGCACATCCAGATATTAACTTTAAAGCAGCAGTATAAATAATTTCATCATATAAATAATTTCATTCCTTCCAAAAACTGTAGTATGCATTTTACACGGCAAAGAGAATAATTGAAATACTGTTCACAGTCTTACAAAAATGCTCGTTACTGTGTAGAGTAAAAGTGAAAATTAAAAAACAGAAGTGAAAATATTTAGTTCAAACTGAAGTTTGCAACTATTTCTGTTGCAGCTAATGGGACAGTTCGGCATCTAAATATTTATTTGCAGAACTGAGTCTGTATGAGCAACAGAGAGAGGGGATCCATCCACTAGAATGATTTACTTCAGTATTAGTATCTGTTTCTCCTGAGAATATAAATATTTTTCCTAAAGAAAAAACCTGAGAGGTGCATGATGATTTCACTAAATTCATGTTAACTATACAGGGTAAATTAAGCAGAAAACATAAAGGCCAAACACTGTACACAGTAATTAAGCTCAATATTACAGGGCTGTACTGTAATAATTACAGCCAGCACTGCATGCACACTCTGATAATTCACTTAAATTGCCTTCTGAACATGCCAAGAAAACCTCCTTTACCCAGACAGCAAAAAAAGATTAAAAAAAAAAAAAAGTCAGAGAGAAAGAAAAGCAAATTTGTACTTTTCATTTTGAAAACTATCATTTTTCCTTTCCCTATCTTAGCTCATATAGGAAAAAAAAAATAAAAAGAGCCCTAAATATAAATAGAGCACTTGCTGTTGTCTTTCTACTAAAGCTTTTAAATTTAAGGAATAATAGATGCCTGTCTAGACAACCCTAAAATTGTTTTAGTTACTGATGTATGGATGACTGATAAATGTCATCTTTTCTGCCTGCAGTGCATTTTGCATCCAGTCTAGTGACATTTGTCTATAGCTGACCTGAGTCTGCATTTTTCATTTGCATTAAGCATTTAAATTTTACAACTCTGGAGCTTCAGGATTCACTGTTTACCAGAAAATACAATACCATTGCCTCCTTCCCCCGCCACCCCAAAGGAGAGATGCTTTCTTTGCTTGTCACATGGCCATTTTTAATTAAACCAGCAGGGAAGATTCTAATCAGACAAAGGCAATGGAATTTTCTTCATACCTTTCCAAGTGAAATAATTATTAATTCCCTAGTTTCACATTTCTCATACAGATAAAATGAAACATGCAGCATGGGCAGTGAAATGAGGCTTTTATTTAAATATGGGCAGGTTTTCTGAAACAATGCAAAAGACATTTAAGTATTTCATAGTAAATTATAAATACTTGGAGATGTAGAAATTAATAGGTTTGCCAATTGCTTTTAAAATATGCTTTATGCTATTAGCCTCTTTAGGCATGTAATTGCAAGATGGTAGAATTACCCCATACGCAGATATCCATTACAAAAGAGATCACAACATTTTTCCCATATTTTATTGTGTGTGAACTGCATTCTCCAAGCCACCACTGCTCAAACAAAGCATGATTTTTGCAATATGTTACCTCAAAGGACTGAACTCAGTCGAAAGTCTTTGCAGTCTATAAGTCATTCCCTGATTTTGATCATGGTTTGTTTTTCAAAGGATATGCAAATCTGGAATCACAGCAAGCTTTTGCCGTTCACAGATACTGCAGGCTTTTTTAAGGTTCACACTTCTTAAAAAGTTACTAAAACCTAATTCCACGGACATTATTGTTTTCTATGAACACTTGTGGTGACGCCTGGATCTTTTCCATTATGTTTTCAATATCATTTTTTCACTGCAAATTTTTCCTACAAGTATTTTCACAGCTTCAACCAAGGTAAAAACTGGCTTGAATGCTTTGCTTTTTTGTTGAACTAACAACAAAATGGCTTGGCTGGGAGGCCTAAAGCACATCATGAATAGTGCTGTTAAGTCCAGCGGATTTGCGTACGTTTGATTAAAGGTGCACGTAAGTCGTCCACAATAGATTTTTTCTTCTACTAATAAAGCTACATCAGAGTATTTGCCCTACTACAAAACCTGTGGGCAAGCATTTTGCCCTGCTGACTGGTACCAGCACATTTCCTCGCGCCTTTGGGAAAGTCTTACTCCTACATACTATTTTCTTTGGCAGAATTTTGGAAAGGTTTCTCTTTGATGTAAGCTTACGAGAGCTGTTTAGATGATACAAAGAAAGGCAACTGGTTTTCCTGTGCCTTCTCCACCTGCAGCAGAAATGCATAAATGTAAAACAGAAGCAGGGACTTATACACACACCTATGTTAGCTAAATCTCACCCTACCTGGTACGAGACTCCCTACAGGAGTTCTAGTTCCCTTGGTCCAGGCAAATTTTCTCTTGGCAATTTTCTGTAAAGCTATATTTCATTGTCTCTCATTCTACAAAGCTGGGGTTAATATTTTCACCTCTCTAGCCTGAACCAGCACAGAAAAGCACAACCTAGCACCCCTAGCAGTCACAACTCCAGTGGGAACAAGGGTTTGGGGCATATATTTTTCTGTTAACTACTGGTGCTCTAAATACAGCTGTATCCTACAAAACAGAGCAAAGTGGAAGTTATTTCTGTGCATTCTTAACAAGCATAGCTGGTGCAATTTTAAAATGGTCTTTTCACCAGTCAAATTTCCCCTGCCTAAAAAAACCCTACCCCAAATGTTCTTTTTAAATACTATCCAGAAAGCGTATGTTCCGAGCCCAGAAGAAGTTGTAGCAAAAGGAAAACAGAAAACAGTTAACCTCCACCTTGTCTATAAATCAGTGCAACAGATGTAAAAGTAAGTGTACATTTGGAACCTCCTGACCCAGAACACCAGCACTGAACTTTTGTTTTCTCTCCTCTCCAATAAGACTCTGTCCTGTGATTTTTGCTCACAAGGCAGAGAAAACAGAGTAGCTTTTGTTCTTTTGCTAGATTCACTGAGAGAAACATTTCTGCTTTGTCTTCTAAAGCACCTCCTTTCCTCGGGAGGGGTAAGGAAAGGTGTCATCATAAAGACAATATCCAGTATTCAGACAATCTAAGCCACGTGATATTATTAAATTCAGTAACCAGGTGTTGCCAGACCTGAAACTTAAAAAAACCCCACAGTGACACAAAATCACTCAACTATTGGCCTAAGTACTCTCTCATCAACATTCTGCAACAGCGCAACAGCGAAGAGGGGGGGAAAAAACCCAACCACCTCACAGACACATGAGGAAAAAAGACAAAAGGTGTCCTGAATGAAGAAAAATGTGTTATTTCTTAGCTGAGCTGTGCACTAGGTTGAGGAAAGGGGCTCTGACACGGCCTGCAGCTCTTTGTTCCTAAGAACATCCTTCCAGTGATCTGAACCAACATCAGGTGTGAGCACATAACTATTCCTCATCTCTTTTCAGCACTCTGGCTCCTTTGCAACCTTAGCTAGATATCAAGCGCAAATTTCTGTGAAAAGGTTTGATATCAAAGGCTAGGAACAAATTTTATTTCAATGCTTCATGCAGAATCTTTAAATTCAATGCTAGGAAACACACTAGAGTTTTGCATGCTCACATGTACTTACAACAAGGTCCACATCCTGCAGTTAAGCCTCTGTGAGCAGCCCTTTGTAGTCAGCCCCAACTTGAGGAATGCAGAGACCCATGGAAAATTGAACAATTTTCCATGAACGTAGCAAGAACGGTTCAGGTGATAATTTGGTAGCTAAAGCATGAGGCCTACATAAAATTATAATGCTAAAATATTAAGTATTTATAAATACATATGTAGTGATATATATAAGTACATGTAAATACATATATATCCAAGCAGTCTGAAAATTAGAGAAGCTCTTACAAGTCTTCATATATTTTCTTTCTTTAGAAAGGTCTTATTAAAATTCTATATCCTTTTTAAAGGACTAAGGAGTCATTTTTCTCTGAGAGCCTGATACACTCTACATTGCAAACTTAACTCTTTACTTGGCAAAAAGATTGAAAATTGTCTTTCTGTGACATAAAAATCCATCCTCCGTAACAGCAGACCCTTGTCAGAAGGCTTTGGTCTTGTACATGATCCAACTTGTATAAGATGGAGAAAATTTAAGAGAACAGTTGTGTTAAAATGAAAGTGAAAGCATCCACATTGCTTTACAGGTCCAGTTTTATATCACTTCCACAGGCTGAAAATAATTTTTCTGAGACTACTTGTGTTACATTGATACTAAAGTGATCCAAATTTGACCATTCAAGCTGTTTCAGGAGAAATTAAATTAATGTATCTTCTCCTACAGAGGGGAAGATTATTCTCTTTCCTTGGGCTTTTTTGTTCCTGTTCTGAGTGATGAAGCAGACACTTATTAGGATAGGCCTCTATAAATTTCTGCTTATCCTTTTTGTTTGCTTATTTGTCTATTTTTGAGCCATCCTTCTATCTCATTCACCTTTATAATAGCAATAGGCTTTTCTTGACACCTACATAGTGAATCTTCATGAATCTTCATGAATCTCTGCATACCATGCATTCATTTATGTATACAGTGTGGCATTTAAATACAGAAGTAATGCCTTCTGTATTGGAGAAGATTGTATCCACCACATATTTGCCTTGGAGAGACAGGACATTAGATAGATGGAAGTTTGGAAATGACAGTAAAGGAAGGACAGGTTGTAAATTGCCTGATCAATACAGTACAGCAATAGAGAGAAGAATTGAAAAAGTCTATATCCTACAGGGATAAGGATGAATATGAGTCAGTGATGAGGATTCAATTGCCATAATAAAAGAGATGTAAATGAAAAAGCATAACTTTCATGCAGTGACAATCATTTCCTTTACATTTAATAACTAGTGTTTGAAATGAAAAAAACAAAGGTATAAAACCAGAAGAATAACATGAAAAATGTTAATGAACAGTTGGGTCCCACTGTGTGCAACTGCTCTCTGCGTGCCCTTTCTGCATCTGCAAAACCCTGCCCTTGCCCAAACACATTTCTGCAGCCAGTCCATGCAGTTTTTATAACCTGCTTCTAACAGCACTAATATTTAGTAGACACTATCACTCAACTGTTGCTTCTTTTCAGATGTCTTCAAGGACTGGAAGTGGCATGGACTAAAGATTCTCCATTTGCAAATGGGGAAACCAAGGCATGCAGAAAACAGGATTTGTATATGGCCACATGGGGACTTGGAAGCAGGGAGGAAAGGCTGCTGTATAAGCCTCCTTAACAGTGGGCTACATTCAAGGCCTCTCTCTTGAGAATAGCCAAGTCCAATCCCCAGATGTAAAGATCGTAGACGGGCTTTTCAGTCATAAGATTGAAAACAGTTTACAAGAGTGCTAGAGAGCAAGGAGGCACCGGGACCCTTGATTCTGGTCGGTGAAGGGCTGCCCCTGCAAGCTGTGAGGTTTCTCACAATGGTTGTCTACGGCTCAGTGTCCTCACCATGCCCCAGGTAACCCCATCATTTGAACCTCACTGTTAGTTGTGACCTTTAACAAAGTCCCCCACATAGCATGGTCTCTACCTGAGAGTTCTACCTAGAAACATGACTTAGTTCTACATCTTTCAACTCCTACCTCCAGACACTGTTCTTTTCTCTCAGAGAAATTTCTCTGCATCCCCCACATTCAACTGCATGACTGTAAAACATCTCTGTCTTCAAGAGTGTGTCTTTCTTGCCATCGTATCAATCAGATGTATAAAACATGAGTCTTCCTTCTCAGCATGGGAGACTGTTGATACAGACTCCGTTACAATACAGCATCAATAGCAACCCTTTTTCATGTTCATCATATCAAATTCAGATCTTTATAATTTAGTGACATACCTATTTTGCAGTCTGAATTTACCTGACTGTTGGTTCTTTCTAAAATGAAATTACTTAGGCTATAAATTTTACCAGCTATTTCCAAGTGTTAGCAGAAGGGTACATAAACAGGAATTAAAAAAATCCTGTCAATTTAAATGTGGAAGAGAAAGAGATAAAAATAGTTCTTGATAATAGCTGAATTTTGGACTAGTGAGGAACAGTGCATAAATTAATCTCCAAACTCCACATTAAGACAATAAAATTAGACAAACAAACAAGCAAATAAAAATCACAACCCCCCTCCCCCAAACCATTAAAAATAAAAATATCTGCTAGCTTTTTTTAACTTTTAAATTGGTTATATCTGTGAGGGAGACGAGTGCATGCATTTAAAAATAGCCTATAATGCATAAAATTTTCACACTAATGAATCTTCAATGTTATTTATAAAAGATGATACAGAATTCAATACTGAATAAGATTCACCAATCTCATGTGAGATTATGAGAGTCATTTTTTCTTTACTATAAATCTCCTCTTTTCCAAAGGATGTAGTTAAAGACTTCTACAGAGTTTTAAGATGTAATTTTATGTGAAACTATTTGAAGATTCTCATTTCAAAAATCTTGAAGGTATGAAAGAGGTTAAAGGTTTTAAGGGTTGTTTGGGGTAGGTCAGTTGAGGAAGTTATTAAACTGCTATTTTGGGCAAATTCTCAGTTTTCCTTTATATCTTATTGTCTGATGTGCTTCATCATAAAAAGCAAGAGGTGTATAAAGTGGCATCAAGTCAAGTGGGAAAATATTTACAGTTAGAGTGAGCCCCCTGGACTTGCAGGGGTATAGGTCCCAGCCAGCCGTGCGAGTTGTGAAATCCATGAATATAATGAACCCAGGAATATTCAATTAGGCCGTGCCCGTAGCCATGCCCCCTCCACTAATGAGCTATAGAGGGTGTTTCTGGGACTGTCCACCACCTTATGCCCTCTCAGGAGACTTAAGGGAATATGTTCCCAGCCGGGAAGCCATCTTTAAACTCAACTCAAACATGATCAAACATGGCGAAGGTGCCAAGCTGCACTGATAAAACATTGGCTCACGTCAGTCGCTTGGGTGCTGATCAACATGACTGCACTCTGGCATGGCGAGCGCGTGGCTGTTGCAAGAGGTGACAGGGTGTGGGCAGGGACCAGCCCAGGGCTGGGTCAGGGGCAAGAGTGGCCCCAAGGCTCCACCAGGCCCTGGCTGCGGGAACCACCGAGTTGCTCTGCTCTGTAGGCACATGGAGGGGGGGAGGAGGGGGCAGCGACTGCACTTCCCAAGCCTCCCCTGGAACCGGCCTGACTTTTCCCAGGGTGGGATGAAGCCATTAGGTAGCATCCATGTGTGCCAGGAGTGGTGGGAGATTTTCCTCCCCAGCCTTGGGAGAGGGTGGAAGTGTGGTGCCAAAAACTGTTTCAGAGTGGTGCTGTGACACAGGTCTGTCAAGAGGGGCTGCCTCAGCATAGCACCAGCTCCCTAGCTTTGCTACAGCAGCGCACAGTTCTCTGGGCTAGCTGCGGTGTGGCGTGGAGCCAGGAGCTACCAGGAGCTGCCAGGAGAGCCAGGATGCTGTATTTATTCCCTGGAACGCACATAGCATGTCTGTCACCCCCCTTCCGTCCTGCACCGTGCCTGGCTCCTCAGGTGCCATCCCAGAGCAGCAGCTGCCACAGCCAATGACACAGGGCAGCGGCACCCAGGTGGGCAATGGGAGACAGAGGGAGGAGGGACAGCAGGAGACATGGAAGGACTCTGGCAATGCTGTCAGATTTTCTGCTGGAAGTTGCCTGCTCTTACTAGAAAGTTTTATTCCATTGTGAAAGTTTATATCCACTGTGCCCCATCCCTGGAAGTGTTCAAGACCTGGTTGGACAGGGCTCTGAGCACCCAAGGAAGGTGCCATGGACAGGGGGTTTGGAACTGATGAAAGAACCTCTCTGCTCCCTAAGTCCCAGCAGGTGCAGCAAAAGCTCAGGTGTTGGCACCGTTTTCAAGGGGTGAGGCTACCACAGGACTCACTTGTCTCAGGTGAAGTGGGGGGGGATCTCATTCCCCACCCGTGGGTGCCCCTGTCTGGCTGCCACCCACCTGAAGGGCCCTGTCAGGCCCAAGGCAGCCAACAAAATGGGGCAGCCCAGCACACATCTGCTGGGAATGCTTTGTATGGACAGGCAGAAAATGGCTGCATATCTAGCAGGCAGGGAGGGAGGGTGGGGGCCTGGCCCAGCCCAACTCCCCCCTCCCGCCACCAGGTGGGCTTCCTCCCTTCCATGCCCCCACACCGGCACCCTGCCCTACCTGCTGCAGGGCAACCTGAGCACTATTGCACAGGATGTGACATAAGCAGGCTGCAACATGCCCTCCAAGCTGGGCAAGGAACAAGAACTTGACCATCCACCCCAGCGCACCCACTCACCCGGTCCCACCCCATCCCTATGCAACACTGGATCTGCTGTCACTTCCCTCCCATGTCAGGAGAAGCCAGTCCTGCCCAGCTGCCTCTCACTCACATAAACTTGTACCACTCTGATTGGGAACTAGCAGCAGGTGTTTTGGCAGGGGAAGTGTTGGTTTAGGTTTTTTAAGGTTTTTCAGTCAGCAAACCTGTCTCCCTCTTACAGGCCAGCGTCAGACATGGAGAATGGGGCAGCAATGCAAAGGCGGTGCGGAGGGAACACAGGTGCTGCCCTGTGGGTGCTGGAGGCAGGAGCCACGGGGCTGCCCTTCCCATCGCCACTCCAGTAACAAAGGATGCCATGGAGGGATCCACAGGGGCTGCTGGGGTGGGAGGAAGGTGCCTCCTGCTCCCGCTGTCATGCACAGACACACACAATGGCAGGGCCATCTCCCTGTCTTGCAGCCTGGCGGAGACCAATTCCAGGGCCACAAAAACACACATTTTCATTAAATGCATCCTGGCCACAAAATGCACGGCTCCCTCTCCTTGCTGCTCCCGGTGGCTCCCAGGAGGGACCAATTTACATATTCGTGAGCTCATTACATATCCATGGACTGAGTGAGATCGCGGTACGAACCACGGCATCTGCGCACACACGCGGATGCACAACTTGTAGAAAAATAATGCGCAATTAAACGAAACCACGAATATATGGAACGCGAATATGCACGGGCTTACTGTATTTTGCACAGGTGTATACAGCTAAATGAAGTTCAATACAACCAGGAACAAGTTCCCTACCTCTATGTGCAAAAGCCCTTTGTAAGGAGTGTGTTGTATGAAACCTTTGGGACACAATGTGAAAAAAAAGGACAAAAGTCAAGTGATTCTAGTAAGCTAGAAAATGTGATTACTTGTGAGCATTTGCCTATGTCTTTTGTTTTTACTTGCACTGTTTCTACCTGCTATAGCATATTCCAGTTTGTTGCAGTCCAGAAAGCCTGAAAGTCTAATTGCAAATGACTACACAATCTGTCATGTATTATTTTCAACACCAATACATGCTCAGTTCTGTTGTACTGGGAAGGCTTTATTGCTGATGGGTTGAGGGAGAAGGAAGGGGTGGGGATTCTATAGGATAATATCAGTCTCATTTCTCCATCCTCAGTTTAACACAAGTTTAACAGGAGCTCTACTTTTACCTTGCCAGAACACTGGGGAATGAAGTTTCTTGCACCCAGCACAAAAGAAGCATCAGTCCCATGGCAGCAGTCAATGGGAAACTTTACACAGTCTCCATCAAGGTCTGGATCCCACATCTTAACTCATCGGCATTTTACCTCTGTCTAGGTTTTTAAATATCCTTTACAGCATTGCATAGTAGCTAGGAAAAACCTCAAGTAGCATTTAAAAGTAGTAAGATCTCCTTGTATTTTGTTCAGTAAGGACTATGTACCCTTCTTACAACTCAAATACGAGTTAATATCACTTCATGGAAAAAGAAGGAAACCAGATCATTCGAATTACATGATTGTTGACGGATTAATTTGTGACAGAAGAAAGTGAAAGTAAGGTAGTGACAAGGGGATTAGTTAACAAGATGCAGTAAGAATGCTAGGAGAGCTGTGCTTGCTTTACAAATACACTAGACTTTTTGAAGATATTGCTAGCATGACAGATAAAAGGAGTGTAGCTGCATTATATATTTAAATTTTCCAAAGGCATTTGGAAAGATACTGCACAAATGGCTTATTTTGAAAATAAAAGCCCATGTGATGAAGAGAAAGCCACAAAATGAATTAAAATGTAAGAATAATGGAGGGGGATGAAAGGAATAATGAATATAATACACTTAAAATTGAAGGTATTCTCCTGAGAAGTATCACAGAGCTCTGCAAGNATCTGCTGGGAATGCTTTGTATGGACAGGCAGAAAATGGCTGCATATCTAGCAGGCAGGGAGGGAGGGTGGGGGCCTGGCCCAGCCCAACTCCCCCCTCCCGCCACCAGGTGGGCTTCCTCCCTTCCATGCCCCCACACCGGCACCCTGCCCTACCTGCTGCAGGGCAACCTGAGCACTATTGCACAGGATGTGACATAAGCAGGCTGCAACATGCCCTCCAAGCTGGGCAAGGAACAAGAACTTGACCATCCACCCCAGCGCACCCACTCACCCGGTCCCACCCCATCCCTATGCAACACTGGATCTGCTGTCACTTCCCTCCCATGTCAGGAGAAGCCAGTCCTGCCCAGCTGCCTCTCACTCACATAAACTTGTACCACTCTGATTGGGAACTAGCAGCAGGTGTTTTGGCAGGGGAAGTGTTGGTTTAGGTTTTTTAAGGTTTTTCAGTCAGCAAACCTGTCTCCCTCTTACAGGCCAGCGTCAGACATGGAGAATGGGGCAGCAATGCAAAGGCGGTGCGGAGGGAACACAGGTGCTGCCCTGTGGGTGCTGGAGGCAGGAGCCACGGGGCTGCCCTTCCCATCGCCACTCCAGTAACAAAGGATGCCATGGAGGGATCCACAGGGGCTGCTGGGGTGGGAGGAAGGTGCCTCCTGCTCCCGCTGTCATGCACAGACACACACAATGGCAGGGCCATCTCCCTGTCTTGCAGCCTGGCGGAGACCAATTCCAGGGCCACAAAAACACACATTTTCATTAAATGCATCCTGGCCACAAAATGCACGGCTCCCTCTCCTTGCTGCTCCCGGTGGCTCCCAGGAGGGACCAATTTACATATTCGTGAGCTCATTACATATCCATGGACTGAGTGAGATCGCGGTACGAACCACGGCATCTGCGCACACACGCGGATGCACAACTTGTAGAAAAATAATGCGCAATTAAACGAAACCACGAATATATGGAACGCGAATATGCACGGGCTTACTGTATTTTGCACAGGTGTATACAGCTAAATGAAGTTCAATACAACCAGGAACAAGTTCCCTACCTCTATGTGCAAAAGCCCTTTGTAAGGAGTGTGTTGTATGAAACCTTTGGGACACAATGTGAAAAAAAAGGACAAAAGTCAAGTGATTCTAGTAAGCTAGAAAATGTGATTACTTGTGAGCATTTGCCTATGTCTTTTGTTTTTACTTGCACTGTTTCTACCTGCTATAGCATATTCCAGTTTGTTGCAGTCCAGAAAGCCTGAAAGTCTAATTGCAAATGACTACACAATCTGTCATGTATTATTTTCAACACCAATACATGCTCAGTTCTGTTGTACTGGGAAGGCTTTATTGCTGATGGGTTGAGGGAGAAGGAAGGGGTGGGGATTCTATAGGATAATATCAGTCTCATTTCTCCATCCTCAGTTTAACACAAGTTTAACAGGAGCTCTACTTTTACCTTGCCAGAACACTGGGGAATGAAGTTTCTTGCACCCAGCACAAAAGAAGCATCAGTCCCATGGCAGCAGTCAATGGGAAACTTTACACAGTCTCCATCAAGGTCTGGATCCCACATCTTAACTCATCGGCATTTTACCTCTGTCTAGGTTTTTAAATATCCTTTACAGCATTGCATAGTAGCTAGGAAAAACCTCAAGTAGCATTTAAAAGTAGTAAGATCTCCTTGTATTTTGTTCAGTAAGGACTATGTACCCTTCTTACAACTCAAATACGAGTTAATATCACTTCATGGAAAAAGAAGGAAACCAGATCATTCGAATTACATGATTGTTGACGGATTAATTTGTGACAGAAGAAAGTGAAAGTAAGGTAGTGACAAGGGGATTAGTTAACAAGATGCAGTAAGAATGCTAGGAGAGCTGTGCTTGCTTTACAAATACACTAGACTTTTTGAAGATATTGCTAGCATGACAGATAAAAGGAGTGTAGCTGCATTATATATTTAAATTTTCCAAAGGCATTTGGAAAGATACTGCACAAATGGCTTATTTTGAAAATAAAAGCCCATGTGATGAAGAGAAAGCCACAAAATGAATTAAAATGTAAGAATAATGGAGGGGGATGAAAGGAATAATGAATATAATACACTTAAAATTGAAGGTATTCTCCTGAGAAGTATCACAGAGCTCTGCAAGCTTAAACCAGTGCATCTGAGCCGTGTGGTTTAATCTATATAATGGTTTGCTTATAGACTCTTATTTGACTGAATTGATGAAAATACTTTATGGGATGCAAATACATTTTTTTAACCCTATTTATAGTATTTATACTTTATTCAAAGTATGACACTCCTTCCTGGATATCATAGATATGGAATAAGAGATTAACAATAGCCTTATCATTGCAAAGCTCACATGCTCTGGGCTTAACTGTTACAGAAATCCTTTCCCACTGCTGATACTGGAATTACTTTTCTCTAGTACCTCTGTTATGGCTCATCTTACACTGAATACCTAAAACCTCTAGAAAAGAAGTACCTACTGGAGTTTGTAACCTGAGGTGTTTTTTCTCGATAAATTTCTCATTTCAGCTTTGTGTCTCAATGTCTTCATGCCTTATTGTATTATTAGATATCCATGCACAGATTTTACATAGTCTCATTAACTGTTTTAGTCTAATTTTATGATTACAGTTGTAGGATGTGAGCACCAATATGCCATTCTTTATGGGCAAGACAAAGAGAAAAACTTAAATGTTTGGCCCCTTAAAAGTAACAGCATGAAGTATTGCAAAACTGAAGGCATCACATAATTGAATCCCCAGTCATTAACCCTCCGTGGAACTTATAAGCCTAAACTTGGTTTGCTCTTTTGCAAAGAAAATGATAGCAAGAGCATAGAGTAAACTGAACTCTAAAGCACTCACATAGAGGTGTGTGTTGAAGTGCTGCTTATGCTGGAGCTACACCAAGAATTTTCAGCATAGCTGTACCAGTTGCCATGTGGGTACCTTCACTGAAAAATATTTGAAGCGTAAATTTATCTTATTGGTGTTTGTGCTTCAGAATAGATTTAGTAAAAAAAAACGGAGCATCTCCTTATTTCAGCAATATTCTTCTATGTCATGGATGGCTTTATGTTACACCACCATCGTGAAAAAAAAGCAGAACAGGGATGTGAATCCAGTTTTTACCCTTCAAAGGAAGTGAGCTTAGCACATAGTTGTGTTGGATACACAAGTCCAAAAAATTGTTCAAGAAAAGTCTTCTTCAGATACGTGCTTCATTAGCTCCAATTCTAAGTAATGTATGTGTTCCGGGCAAGTGTTAGCTGTTATGGACTTTGTCTGTATCCTCCTACATGACCTTGGATAGTGATAGAGCAGATATAAACTAAGAACTATTTAAAGTCTAATTTGAGAAACGCAAGACCAAAGAGGGTCAAAATATTTGCCAAAGACACACAAGGGAAAAATTTGCTTTTAAGTACATGGCCTGCATGTGAGAAATTATTTTGTTAATGTAGAGAGCCTGTTATGGCATTTCTTGTCATTAGCCACAATGCAATTTGTCTCCTGCCACCTCGAAATTTTGACACTCCAAAATCTTTTCACATATGCCTCCTTTTTGTCTCCTTTGTAGCCACAGTTTTGAAGAAAATACTGCAATTTCCTGAAAAACAGTGTGAAGAGGGGGAAGTTGGAATGTTTTTTGGTGGTACTTACAGAGAATAACGTTTCAGATGACATTGAATCAGTGGGTTTCCTAAGTGTGCTGGAACTTTCAACCTGAATGCCATCTTCTCCTTCTAAGTAGTGTTGCTGCAAGTGAGATCAGCAGAGGTGATTAAATTCACTGTGCTCTGATCCAATAGAAAAATTCTATTGACTTGAACAAAGCTGTGGCAGACATTTAAAAAATAAGAAAATAACAACTCTCGGATGTTCTTGATAGGCCAGTTCAAGATATAACATTCAACATATCTCAAATTTAAACTGCTTAATTCTTCTCAAATCAAACATTGCATGTAGATACTAAGAAATTACTAGGAAGGAAAGTTGTGTTTACAGTACATTTTTAGTAGGTCCAATATTAAGATTTACTGCTTCCTTAGGGCATGTGGAATTCAGTTCTTTTTCAGAGTGAATTATATAACATCTTTTGTTGTTGATGATATCTAGTCATATGCAAAATACTTTGGAGTACTCTGGCAAGTACTCTGGCTTAGAAATTCTGGAGACAGAAATTGATATGAGAGATTGTGATTTTGGATTGCTTTTTGTTTTATAATTGGGACAGTTACATTGGATTCCCAAAAGTTTCTGAGTTTAACTTGAAAATTCATGACTTGAAGTACATAGGCCACACGAAGACATGCTTAAATTGGTACTTGACCTCCAAATAAATGTGAGAGTAGCAGAGAGAGAAAAGTACATATGGTCCACAGTGAGCTTTTAAAATGTCTTCAAATGGTGGTTTACTGTGACTTTTACAGTCACTGGAAAACATGGTTCTACTCTGCTGTGCACAACTATATTATTCATTTGGTCAGGAATTAAATAGCAAAATAAACTGACAAAACGCAACAACAACTGTAAGGAAAAATATAAGGAAATGAACAGACATTAAGGGAATTCTGCAGACAATAGGATAATTCATAAAACAATTCTGCTCTCCTTGAATTTTCTGATCTGTCTTTGAGGTCATTTATGTATAAAGTCAAATGGATTGTATCCATTGGATATCACATAGTCTAGTTTGATTCTTCTGTTATCTCTCTCTCGTTTCCAGTCCCAGAAAACCTCAAAGTGCTATGATTTCCATTAATCTGTTCCATTGTTCACTGAGGATAGGTTCAGGAGTAACTGTGGCAGACTTTGCATAGACCATCAGAAATCTTGAGGAAAACACGAAAACTTGAGGGAACGCGGAGCAAACCCTCATAGGAAGAACTAACAGGAAACTATCAACCTAGACTTTCCTGTTAAGGTCTCAATGATGTAAAAAGGATGAAACAAAAAGCAGGTGTTGGTTGTGAAGTCTGTTTCCCATTATGGGTTCACAGGATCACAGGATATTCCGAACTGGAAGGGACTCAAAGGATAATCTACTCAAACTCCCAAGCGAACACCCACATAGGGATCAAACCCACAACTCTGGAGCCATGGATATCACATTCCATCCGTCCAAGTCTCCCATATCTAGACCATGTCACTGAGTTCCTCATTCAGTCTTCTCTTAAACACCTCCAGGGATGGCGACTCCACCACCTCCCTGGGTAGACCATTCCAATGAGAGATCACTCTCTCTGTGAAAAACCTCTTCCTAACATCCAGTCTAAACCTCCCCTAATGTAGCTTAAGACTATGTCCTCTTTGTTCTGGTGCTGGCAGCCTGAGAGAAGAGATTTAGACCCACCTGACTGCAACCTGCCTTCGGGTAGTTGTAAACAGCAATGAGGTCACCTCTGAGCCTCCTCTTCTCCAGGCTGAACAACCTCAGCTCCCGCAGTCACTCCCCATAGGGTTTGTCGTTTCACCATACTTATTGCCCTTCTCTGGACCCTCTCAAGCAGTTCAACATCCTTCTTAAACTGGGGAGCCCAGAACTGCACACAGTACTCAAGATGTGGTCTGACCAGCACCGAGTACAGGGGAAGAATAACTTCCCTGGTCCTACTGGCCACACTGTTCCTAATACAGGCCAGGATGCCATTGACCTTCTTAGCCACCTAGGCACACTGTTGGCTCATATTAAGGTTTCTATCAATAGCAATGCATAGGATTGTTATGTCCAAAGTGAAGAACCCAGCATTTGAACTTGTTAAATCTCATCCTATTAGAATATGCCCATTTCTCTAGCCTGTCAAGGTCCCACTGAAGGGCCCTTCTACCTTCTGTTAGTTCAACATTTGTCCCCAGCTTGGTATCATCTGCAAACTTGATAATGGTGGACTCAATTCCCTTGTCCATATCATCAATAAAGATATTAAACAGTGCCGGGCCAAGCACTGGTCCCTGTGTGACTCCACTAGTGACTGCAGCCAGCTGGATGTGGCACTGTTTACCAACACTCTCTGGGCTCGTCCATGCAACCAATTCACAGATTCACAGATTCACAGATTCACATGAGTTGGAAGGGACCCACAAGGATCATCGAGTCCAACTCTTAAACCACACCTAACCCAACACAGGATGCTCCTATCCAACCCATGCTCTGAGAGTTTCTTCTGAAGCTTACCATGGGAGACCATGTCAAAGGCTTTGCTAAGGTCCAAGTACACAATCTCCATGGCCTATCTATCAATCAGGCGAGTCACCAGTTCATAAAAGGAGATCAGGTTGGTCAGACAGGACCTCTCTCCCCTACATTCATGCTGACTATATCTAATGTTGTGATTATTTTGCAGGTGCTGTGTAATAGCACGCAGGACTGTCTGTTCCATGATTTTACCTGGGACTGAGGTCAGGCTGACAGGTCTATAATTACCCGGAACATCTTTCGTGCCCTTCTTGTGGATGGGTGTCCCATTAGCCAATTCCCAGTCTTCCAGTACATCACCAGTGAGCCAGGACTCTTGGTAAATTATGGAGAGTGGCTTAGCAAGTTCATTTGCCAGCTCTTTCATCATGCTATGATGGATCCCATCTGGTCCCATGGACTTATGAGGATCCAAGCCGCTCAGCATGTCTCTAACTACCTCCTCCGGGATTACAGGGATGGTACTGCACACCTACCCCTTCCTCCAGTTCAGAAGTCCAGTTGTCCTGTAGGCAATCTGTCTTGCTGGGTTGCTGGGTCTGTAGTTGCTGCTCCTGGCCATGACATGCATGGAAGTATATTAGGGATGGAAGGGCTTTGTTGTTCAGGAAAATACTTAGTAATGAATGCCTATCCAAGTAAGATTGGCTAATTTTCACATCTGTATAGATGCAAAATTGTTGATACTGGCTTATTGCTACAAAGATGCATTAGCTGTCAGATCCTATTGATTTCAGCTTAGATGTCTTAATTAGTCAATTCTATTGATTTCAATAAGGATGTCATGAAAAGTAATTACTGTACATTCAACATAGTCATTTTTCCATTTTAACATCTTTTCTCCTTCAAAAAACAGACTTCTTAAATTGCTAACTGTGCTAATACTAAGAAGGCAGCCAGATTATTTGGTTTAAAAATCAAAACTTAACTCCCAAGATCACTTATCATCATTTTGACACTTTTTGAAGCAGATCACCAGAGCTATACTCAAAACTGTAAAAAAAAAGTTGTGTTTCAATACTGCTTCTTCCCCAAGGTCTGATTACAGTTTGGTATTCTTAACTTACTTATTGAATTTTTCCTCAAGTAGTCTTCGTGCCTGAAAATTGTTGAGCTGTTCCATTGTACTAACAAGTAGTGCTTGCTCTAGTATAGTACAGGAAGGACAATACAGTTCAACCAGTGTTATGTCACTTCGTTCATTTTTCCACTCTTCTCACTTCTGTATTTCATGTCTGACAATATCTTCCCTGTGTCTTTGTATGATCAAAGTCAGGAAAGCTTTTGGTACACTGAGACTGGATCAGAGTATTTTTATCTAAAAATATTTCATTTGGTTAAAATCAATATACGTATTTTACAGAACACTTCAGTTTAGTACTTAGTGCTGTTTGGGTCAGTCTTTAACTCGAAATAATCACATTTTATGGACAGAAGATCTCAAATAAAAGACTTAATTCATAGAATAATACTAACCACATTCGTTTGTGAGTATATTTATAGAAAGTGTAAGAAATGTTCTCCAGAATTAAGATAGCAGAAAAAAGTGTCTTGTGATGATTTATTTAAATAATAAATTAAGAAATAATAAAAATAATAAAGTCAACAATCTTCATGAAAAGCACCAAAGACCTCTTGAAAGTCTCTTTAATATACAGAAGTAGAACACAAAAATTTGACCATACAATGACCCCATCCATGTGATTCTGTCTTTGCAATTAAGTTTAACACAACTGTAATGGGTTTACCCTGGCTGGATGCCAGGAGTCCAAACGGTCGCTCAGTCCTGAATAATAAGATGATATGCAAAGGGTGGGTTGAGGCAAGGCAGTTTAATGTAAGCAAAATAAAGCTAAGCAGACTGTGCCGAAGCAAAACAAAAGAATTAATCTCTACTTCCCATAAGTAGTGGTTGTCCATCCACATTCAGGGAAGCAGGGCTCCTGCTCACATGAAAGTCTTTAGAGGGCAGCCATTGGAAACAATGAATGCCCCCCCTTCCTGATCCCTTCCTTAGCTTTTATATCTGAGTTGACTTCATACAGTATGGAATATCCCTTTGGTCAGTTTGAGTCAGCTGACCTGTTCAGATTCCCTCACAGAATCTTGTCCTCAGCTGAAGGGAAGGGACATTACAGTTGCAATGTGTGCCCAGTTGCAGTCAAAACACTTGTGTGTTATCAACACCCTTCTAAAGCACAGCACTGTCGGGGCTGCTATGGGCTCAGACAGACCCCATACAACAACCTTTCAGTTTTTCTCTTTTACTGAACCTGTCCCAAAGCTTTACAATTCAGGCTGGTTACATATCATCATCTTTTTAATGTGATTACTAAAAGTAGGGCCTGAGTTTTAGAAGCAGGGTAAACTATTTTGGGGGTTAGGAATACTGGTTTTAGAAGAAGAATTGTACAGAGATATAAACATATGTTACAAACTAAAATCAGCCACCTGATGTACTGATGTTTGACGACAAAGAGTGGAGTCCAGCTTCAGCAGAAATTTCAGATTTAAGAAGTAAAAATTCCATACTTTCTTGACAAATTCCCAAATATCTTTCACCTCAGAGTGTTGAGATTGGGAAAAGTAACATAGTATAAAATGGGCATGCAATAATCACAGAAAAAGTTTCTTGAGAGGTTGACTCACTGCAACAGACTCCTCNCTCACATGAAAGTCTTTAGAGGGCAGCCATTGGAAACAATGAATGCCCCCCCTTCCTGATCCCTTCCTTAGCTTTTATATCTGAGTTGACTTCATACAGTATGGAATATCCCTTTGGTCAGTTTGAGTCAGCTGACCTGTTCAGATTCCCTCACAGAATCTTGTCCTCAGCTGAAGGGAAGGGACATTACAGTTGCAATGTGTGCCCAGTTGCAGTCAAAACACTTGTGTGTTATCAACACCCTTCTAAAGCACAGCACTGTCGGGGCTGCTATGGGCTCAGACAGACCCCATACAACAACCTTTCAGTTTTTCTCTTTTACTGAACCTGTCCCAAAGCTTTACAATTCAGGCTGGTTACATATCATCATCTTTTTAATGTGATTACTAAAAGTAGGGCCTGAGTTTTAGAAGCAGGGTAAACTATTTTGGGGGTTAGGAATACTGGTTTTAGAAGAAGAATTGTACAGAGATATAAACATATGTTACAAACTAAAATCAGCCACCTGATGTACTGATGTTTGACGACAAAGAGTGGAGTCCAGCTTCAGCAGAAATTTCAGATTTAAGAAGTAAAAATTCCATACTTTCTTGACAAATTCCCAAATATCTTTCACCTCAGAGTGTTGAGATTGGGAAAAGTAACATAGTATAAAATGGGCATGCAATAATCACAGAAAAAGTTTCTTGAGAGGTTGACTCACTGCAACAGACTCCTCTCTGCATAGACATGACATTCCTTGGTTGTTGTCTAACCGGTCCTTGAAGTATCATTGAAATAAAATCTCATCACTTCTTATTAGTCCAAAAGTAGTACTGGTGAACTTCAAGGCTGCTTCACATACTGTTCTTGCAGTGTTACTTGAGAAGTAAGGGAGGAAACAGCCTAAAGAAACCCCCAGTATCTTATCTCTAGGACATTGTGTTCTTGTGCACATGCCCTGATTTCACAGAAAAATAATGCCATTTTTCAAATAATTTATACAATAGAGTCTGTTGAAGGTAGTTCATGGACTAATTTCCAACACAAGAAGAGGAAACACAATATGCAAGCCTTCTTCTTGAATATTCATGACTGCCTAATTTGAATATTCATGCGTGTCAGGTCACGCATGCGCAGTCGTGAAATGGGCCTCCTTAATTGCTGAAAAATCATGCCACTAATATGTGAAGCCACAATATGGGGGGCGCGAAGTGGAAGAGGGATGACTATATTTAGTTTACGTCATGGAACTGAATACATATCAAAGATTCATGTAGTCTGCCATATCTGCAAGGGCATGTAAAGCCTATAAGACCGATTTTATATGACCAGTAATTGTCTGATTATATAAACCTATGCTACATCTATTATATAAATCATGATTTATCATAGAAGTGCGATTCATTTCTTAAAATACAAATTTTATTAATTCACTGTTAAAGCATCGTTTATTTCAGTGTTTTCGTGTGATGTTATGTAATTGTATTACTATTTTATTATATAATCAGTTTCCTGGCATAGAACATACTTCTTGCTTCAATGTGCATGCTTCCCTCTTGAAATCAGACTTTTGTTTTTCAGACTTTCTGAGGACCTATTGCCTGTTGGGATGGGCAGGAATGGAGGTACCATTTCCTCAGTACCTCAGAAGAAAAAAACCCAAGGAGACAAACAAACAAAAAAACCCCCCCAAGCCTAAGAATACCTATAGGAATTCAGTTCTGAGAGAAATTTAAAGGAACTGGTGTTTATTCATTTTAATAATCTATAAGTTTATTTTTTGACTCTTTTTCTGAAGATGATTTTTGAATCTTGCAATGTTTGAACTCTATTTCTGTATCAACTTTTTCTCCTGTGAGATGTTAAACCTGCTCCTTTCTCTTTTTGCCTTTAATGTTCAGGTTTGACCCCAAAGTCTATGTTGTGGAAATTGGCCATGAAGTTTGATGATACAATAAAGCAATTCTTGGTGAACATTGTGGCTACAATTTTAACAACTGCTTACATATATTTTTTGTTCAGCTACACAAGATAAGTGTAATATAGTAATTTAGATCTTCACAGATATTGCGACTACTGTATTTGTAATGTGCAAGATCTAGTAACCAATAGACGATATTTTTGCATTTTAATATATCGTCCTGAATACCAAGAGTATTGTTTTATATCTTTGTTTACAATGAACAGTGTTACAGGAATGAAAGGTCTGATATTACAAAATTACTAGGTGAGAAAGAGCTCTCTGTGTATTACCTCCTGAGTTCCTTTCAGAGCATTCTCATGAATATCAGCTTAGTTCAGTGTGTAAATTAAGGTGATAGTCTATAGAATGCTAAACTTTTATGATTTTGAAAGGGAAAAAATAGTGTCTGAAGGTGGTATATTAAGCTGAAGTTTCTGTGGAAGGAGGAAGATGCATTTTTTCTATTTTGGATATCAAAAACTGAGTCTACAAAAGATATAAAAATAATACTGAAAGAGGCAGTGTTCTTTCCTAAAGCTGATAAATGAGCTGAAATAATTAAATATTTATTATATAACTGACAGAGAACAAAAAATTCCTAAAACAATTGTGCCAGCCTTTATGTACATATGGCAGTTGATCAATGTAGTATAAAAATATATACAAATATAACTCGTATATGTATGCAATATAACCACATACTTTATTTAAGTAGTCTCACAAATATGTACATTTAAAATAAATGTCTAAAAATTTTCAGAACTTTTCCTATCAAAATATAATTCTGAAGCATCTGAATATCAGTATATATCACAGCTCAATTCTTTCCAGTAAGCTAAAATTTTTACTTCTCCTTTAAATTGCTTTTGTCCCACTGAAGTGAATTGGAGCTGTGGGTTATTTTGTGTGTTGATGTGTATGAGTTAGAAATACGGCATCTCATATTTGTCTCTTCCACAAATCTCTGGCCTGTGGATTTCTTACAAAACACTTGTAGCCAAAAATTTAGATTATTAATATCCATATGGCATCTTAAGATGATTAAGTCAAAGATAAAAAGCAGCAAATTCTAAAATCTTCATTTTATCTTTGGTCAGAAAGATATTATGAAAAATTGGGACTGTCAAAGGTAGCACCAGGTTAATAAGAAAAGTCAGAGAAAAATTCTATAGAACTGGAGGGAAGGACTTTATGCATCCTTCTGGTCGCAGACTTCCCTAATTGTTACAATTGCATACATTTTTTAGAAATATGGAATATATTTAATATATATTTAATAAAGAATATATTAAACAAAGTTTAAAGTAGGAAAGACTGTGCCTTACATAAGGTCTTAGCAACATGATCCAACACTGTGGCCACTGCACTACCACAGCCCACCCCACCATTTAACCAGCAAGGCACCCATTCAATGAACATGCTGAGTCCCAGAGATGAAAAGTGGCTGTCACATGAATCACAGAATATTCTGTGTTGGAAGGGCCCCACAAGGATCATCGAGTCCAACTCTTAAACGGCACCACTGCCTCCCTGGTGGGAATCAAAACCTGGTCTCCTGCATGAGATCCATGGACACTCACCACTGTACTAAAGTGGATTTGAAGATGAGATAGGAGACAAATATAGGAAAAATATCCTGCTCTCATGAGCAGTTCCTCTTTTTCCTCAGAGTAAACTTTTATTTTACTATCCAAGATAACAATTACAGGGTTTTTTCCTCTCTGCTCCCATTTTCATATCGCCAAGAAACCTGAGCAGTGTTTTCTTACTTGCCCTTTTAACTGTGCTGAAATTGTTTTCTTCATTCCTATTTCTATTTTTTGCATTTTACCGAGAGAGAAAAAAATATTGTTTCTTATCTTCAGTGTTACAACTTTCGACTTACTTAGTAGACAAAAAGAGGTTTTTTGGAAGACTAAATGTATTTCTGCTTCCCTTTTCCGGTGTTTTGTAAGCATGCTCAGAAGCACTGTGTTATATATAAAGCTCTGATTTGTCAGATCACTTAATTCTAGGTTTAAATCTTTTTGAAACACACAATTAGGCAGGTGTTCTACTGAGTCAGTTCTTCAAGATGTGATTTTCTTTTATGAAAGTGATATGTGTTACGTATAATAAAATGGAGGGATCATTGAACTGGTTCAAAATTTTTCATTTAATCTCTGTGGTTGGTTTTTTTTTTTCTTTTCTGTTCCTGGTAAGATTAATATACCTGTAAGTCTCAATATAATTTTATATTGTTAATTCAGAAGAAAGACATATATTGGCTTTTTGCCAGTTGTGTAAGACCTAACGCAAAGAACAACAGATCCTCCTGGTTCAAGTATCTTAATGTCAGTGCATTAAGCTGAATGACCTGAGCGTATCTATCTTTCATTTAGTATAATCTTTATTTTTCCTTGATCACCTCTCTGAGCAACACATGCAAACTAGGGTTGCGCAGTCATTTAGCATTTGTGGTCAAATGATTTCCTGATCGTTCTCCTCTACAGATGGAATAAACAAGCCTGTGGCCTGTGCTGTTCCCCAAGGCTTGTGCAGTTCCCATAAACCCTGGAGGATCAGATGAACTTTTCCTCTGGGTGAGAGAGGGACCAAGGTCTGCAACTCAGTCTTATATTGAAACCCTCAAGCTCACACTGAAATTCTCATTAAAGCTGGCAGAATGCTTAAGACCATATACAGTATTGCACACGTCTAAATCTGACCTTCCGTTCTGAAGAAGGAGTAGGGGAAGATGTCACAACATTATGGAAATGCTTTCTAGTTAGTCCTTTGAGCCTCCCCTTTTTCTGGACAATCACTGGATGACACTGTGGGCATCTCCCTGCACTCTGAGTTTTTATAGTTTAGTTTAGTTGTTCTACACATTATCACCATTTGGGACTCCAGTAAAAACTTACACCCTGGCTGAAGATAAGTATTGGAAAGAAAATAATCTGTGGCAAACATCTTCACAAGGACATAAATGTGCTTGTGAAAATGCAGTGCCCAAATATAACTCTTTAAAAAAA
>WEKX01014316.1:62382-74277 GCA_013390025.1 Pitta sordida
AAAAAAAAAAAAAAGAAGGGGGAAGAGAGACGATAATCTTTCAGTCAGTATATGCATACTGGAAATACAGCCCCACCAGTCAACTGAATATTTGTTGGAGTGATTCTGTCAGAGATCCTTTAAATCACTTTCCTATTTCTTTGTTACCTCATTTTTCAGGTATTCTGGGGTTTAGTAAATTGTTCTGAAGAAGATCATATAGTGTTGTCTGTTATTTTTTCTGTTGCTAGCATAAACCAGGGCATTTGAACAAGTAAATCGCTGGGGATTATTGTTCTCACTTTGTGCTAGGTTTTGGTTGCTGGCCATTTGCATAGGTGCCTTGAAGCATTTTGTAGTTTTGTTGCTTGAAAAAATAAGTTGCAGCACTATACGTATTTACCCAATTACTCTCATACACCAAATTCAATGAACAGAATTTGCTCTGCAGATGCTTGTTTGTTGTTTGGTGGTGGTGGTGGTCAATTACATAATGACAATTGTCAAGACACTGAAATAAGACTGAGTTCCCTAACAGGCAGGTCAAATGATATTTCAGGTGGAAAGTAGTAGAAGCTCAATTAGTACATGAATCATTTAAAGCCAAATTGAATGCAGCAGTCAATAACATTCTTTTGAGAGTAATCTTGCACTTGCAGAGGGATCTGCCTACTTAGCAAGGTAGCCTAAGGGCTGCTCTAACCTTTGGCTGAAGGCTGAACCAGCAGCCCAGAACACAGGGAGGGCTTAGGTAAGAGTTTCTCTTCCTGTGCATTCCCTACTCCATCCCTAAACTGGACTGGGCACATAGATATCTTATCTGGAGACCTGGCTGATTTATAAGAATTTTGCTCCTTAGCTACTTCTTCACTATTCAAACCCTTAAATCAAAAGCCACAGAAACATGAAACTGAGACTGTTCATTTCACTATAATTGCAAATGCTTACTTTTTTCCTTTATTCCACTTGCAACTTTTGAACTGGCAGAACAAGTGCAGTTGGGATGTTACCAGCAAGTTGGGACCACTTACAGCCATCACTTAGGCATGCTTCCAAGCATGATTAAACTCCATCCGTTCTTAGGTCTCACAGATTTCACCACATCATTTCCAGGTAAAATTATTGCTGTCATCACATATTTCATTCTGTATCAGCTTTACTCTAGAGTTTTGTAGCATTTATACCATATTATTTATTTTTAAAATATACAATTTAAATATCCTCCACCATGTCTGCATCCATAGGTTCAAGTAGGCAATCAGACTCAGAGATGTGGCAAAGAATGCTCTTAAGATAACTCTGAAACCTATGTCTAGAAAAGTATCCAACACAAATACATGCCAGTCCTGCACAGTGCAACATAGATGAAGAATATCAAGCTAGCACAGATATATCTGGAAATGCAAGTGTGGTTCTGAAAGCAGTTTAGCCATATCAGTGCATTGTGTCTTTGAGATTATGTTGTACTGACACGAGGTATAATGACTGCAGTATGACATGTGGCATGATAGTGAGAGCCCGGAGATGGTTCAGAGGCCATGGTATCATCCTGCATCATGCAGAAATTGCAGAGTGGTGATTGTTCATCAGATTTTGGAGTGGGATTCTTTATAGTGTTTTTTTAGCTTGTTCTTCAACATCAAAATAGACATAAACAAGACATTTTTTACAATGGTGAGGCACTGGAACAGGCTCCCCAGGGATTCTGTAGATGCCTCATCCCTGGAACTATTCAAGGTCAGGTTGGATGAGATTCTGGGTAAGTTGATCTCATGGAAGTTTTCCCTTATCATTATTGGACTAGATGACCTTCAAAGGTCCCTTCCAATCCAAATCACTATATGATCACTATGACCAAAATCACTATGACCAAAGAGGAGTTGAGTGACAGCTGCCATCCTAAAGGTTCTTCTCTGCCTAAAACCATGGTCCTATGAAATAAGATCCCAAAATTTTAATTGTATACACAGCCAGAAGCATCAGGCTTTCAGGACCATCAAGTTTCCTCATGGAGATCTCATTTTTGATTTGTGTTCTCTGTCTTTACAATGCTTGGGGACATAATTTAAATGATAACCATGGCAACCACGTAGGCTAAATTATGAGATCCTTCTCTTATCCAATAGCAAATGACTATAGAGATCTCATGCTTGTTCCTCGATGGGTGTTAGATCATGAAAACTGAATGTCTCCATGCAGGGTTCATCCTTCCCCAGCACTGGATGTTCGAGACAAGTAAGCCCCTTGTGCCAGAGAGAGCTTCTGTAGACACAAAATTAGGCTAGGATTTACACAACGAAAATATATCACTTCGACTATAAAGATCGCAACTTACTCTTTTCAGTGATTTATATACTGCTAGTGTATAAACCTCTTTGTTCTTACATGAACTGTAAATGGTAGCCACATTTTATTCAGGTATGATGGGCTCTTGCAATAGATTATTTTTTTTTTCCATTAGAACATATGCCAGTAAATGCATTATCCTTTCTAGTTTCTCTGTCAGGGTAATCTGTCTCTGCTTTGCTACAGTTAATGCCACTATTAATTAATCTTATCCTTAATTCATAACTTACATATTTTTTAAAGTATGTCTTGTAATGAGCAGGGCTGGCAGATTTTGAGATCAAAGGCACAGATCCTTAGATATGCACATTTAAATACTGTTTATAAAACCAGTTCCACTGATTTCTGTAGTGGTTTGGTAACATAATATCTTTGAAGATCAGTGTCAAACTTTAGGTTCATGTATTAGTTCTAGCATGAAGTTCCCATCACTAGATCCATTTTGAAGGGGGCTGTGTCTAAAGGTGTTAGAACATACTGCAGGCTCTCACAGTCAGAATTACAGAATCACGGAATTAGTAAGGTTGGGAAAGACCATAGAGATCATCAAGTCCAACTTATCACCTGTTACCTAACCTAACCTGTTACCTAACCTGTTGTCATCCAGCTACCAACACCATCTTACCTGTAACACACTACCCTAATATGTAGGTCATGCCACCAAGTACGTCATCCAACCTTTTCTTAAACACCTCTAGGGACAGTGACTCCACCACCTCCTTGGGCAGCCCATTCCACTGAGAGATCACCCTCTCTGTGAAAAAGTTCCGCCTAATGTCCAGTCTAAATCTCCCCTGATGCAGTTTAAGACTGTGTCCTCTTGTTCTATCACTTGTAGCCAGAGAGAAGAGACCAACCCCCACGTGGCTACAGCTCACTTTCAGGTAGTTGTAGGGAGAGATAAGGTCTCCCCTCAGCCTCCTCTTCTCCAGACTGAACAACCCCAGCTCTCTCAGTCGCTCCTCATAGGGCTTGTGTTCAACATCCCTCTTAAACCGAGGAGTCCAGAACTGAACACAGTACTCAAGGTGTGGTCTAACCAGTCCATTCAGTCTCCAGTCTTGCTGCAAGAAAGTAACTCTGTGATTGGACAAAAGTTCCAACCCTGCTGATGGCTGAACATTCAGTTCCAAAACTTCTCACATAGATCATAGAATCATATACTCATTAAGGTAGGAAAAGACCTCCCAGGTCATCACATCCAGCCTTCGACCCAACACCACTATGCCTACTAAAGAGCCATGTCTACTCATATTTTGAACACTGCCAGGAATGGTGACTCTACCACTTCCTTGTAGAGCCTATTCCAATGCTTAACCACTCTCGCAGTGGAGAATGTTTTCCTAATATCCAACCTGAACCTCACCCTGAGCAACCTGAGTCCATTCATGTTTTCCTATCACCAGTTGCCTGGTGAAGCTCCTTTCAGGTAGTTGTAGAAAGGGATAAGGTTTCCCCTGAGCCTTCTTTTCCCCAGACTTAACAACCCCAGCTCTTTCAGCCACTCCTCACAAAACTTACATTCTAGACCATTCACCAGCTCTGTTGCCCTTCTCTTCTTCTGGACATGCTCCAGCACCTCAATGTCTTTCTTGTAGTAAGGGACCCAAAACTGAACACAGTACTCAAGGTGCAGCCTCACTAATGCCACGTCCATGGGGACAAATCTGCCCTTGTTTTATTTGCCACGCTATTTCTGGTACAAGCCAGAATACCATTGGCCTTCTTGGCCACCTGGGCACATTGCTGGCACATGTTCAGCCAGCTGTTGACCGGCACCTCTAGGTGCGGATGGAAAGAGCTGCATGCTCCCTTCAAAACCAATGTTCAGGGATAAAAACAGAACTTTCCATCTGTGATTAATTTTGTATTCAAAATGATGATTCTGTGATGAAGGTGTGGAGAATCCTTTGGAATTCCTAGAGGATACTGAAGTCAATTTACACTTGTTTTCTTACATTATTTCCTGTGGCTAGGAGAGATCATCCATTCTGATGAAAGTGGGTGGGTCTGAAGCAGCAATAATTTGTATGATGGGCTGCAGCACTTCAGTATTTTCCATTCCACGAGGTGGCACGCAGTGGAATACTGCCTGTCCCTACACAGCACAGCTTGCCACAGTGCACTAGCCTTTAAGCCTATAAACAGCACCAATAAAGTCAGCCATGACTCTGAAGTTAGGCATTGATTAACTGATCTGTTGGTTAGAGTCACTGTGCTAAGTGTTTTTTCTAGATTGTATCTTAAAAAAAAATCTTAAAATAAATAGTGCAAGAGCTCTATTATGCTCTGAAGGCAGATGCTTACTTTTATGCATTATGTTATACCCGGGATATCCAGACACTCTCAATTTCTATATGAAGAGAGGTAATAGGACCTCTGCTACCTTTCCTCAAATTTGTTTGCTGATGCAACAGAGTGTGATCAAACTCAAGAAGGTTTGTTATGACCTTTAGTAAGATTTCCAATAATACTATTACCCTATATTGTGTCGTAATATTGCACTGTAGCATTTTTCATGTAAAGAAGCAAAATGCCCAATGCATGGAGAGAAATCATTCCAATGTAGAAACAGCATTAGCAGAGGCTGAGCTACATTTATTCCACAGAAAAAGAAGCAGAAAGTACAGTAACTCCCTTCCAATTACAGGGTGATTAGCCCTACAGACATGCTGGAGCAAGCACTTGGCTGCTGTCTTACATTAGGGATCCCTTGTGCCACTTAGCCTTATTCCCATGGAGGACAGGAGTCATGTAGGACTGACCAAGCGATCTCAGTTGTATTCCTCATCATCTGAAATGAAAGAATATTAAAGGAGCTTGACATTCTACTTCAAAGGTCAATAAATAAGTGTCTCCATATATAAAGCAAATGACAGTGCACAACGAGCACAGCTTTGGCCCTATACTGGTTGTAGTTTAAAACAAATAATGAGGTTTAAAATGGTGAGTTGGCTTGTGTGTACTGGGGGTTAATTTACACTACATGTTGCACCCAAATTACAGAACTTCAGAGATGAGCTGCTTTAAAACATTGTAGTACACACTCTGACTGCAATGATGCTTCATTTACAGAAAGATTAGTACTGCATTACTCTCCTAGAGTCACATCATAAACTTAGATTAAAATCTTAAACTACCTTGCAATAAAATCGAGTGGTATTGGAAGATAAACATGGCTGAAAAAAATACTTTAATAAGGTGTGTGATGGAGAAAGTGAAATGCATAAGCTAAGATCTGGTCTAAATGCTATCTTTTTACTAAGTTATCAACATCTGTATGAATGAAATGAAGTGCAAAGAGCCAAAGAATGACTCATACATTTGTGTTTCTTAAACAAAAGAATGGGATGAATTAACTGTGCTGTTTGCATCCTTCCAAATACTCCACATAACAATCCAGATGTGGCTTTCACACAGAAAATGAATGGCAGCACATAGACCTTTGTGTCACTGTATGTCTCCCTGTGATGTGAGGAACTACTGTGCAGTTCCTGACATGCTCAGAGGTCATACACAGTAGGTAGTGAGTTCAGAAGCAGCAAGTAACAGAAATGACAGGATGCTCTGCATCGTTCTAAATGTGCTGCTGTTTTCTCTTTCTCTTTCTAGATATTCTAGTGGAGGGTGTGCTCCAGGAAACTCAGCCTGAGTTCACATGAAATGGGGCTGGCAGTGTGACAACACTGCAAGCGATGTAAGATTGATGGGTTCAAGGATTCTCAGGCACAAGTTTCAATATAAATTAAGCTGCAAATAAATAACGACTCTTACTCAGGGAAAGATAAGATACAGGTGAGAGAGAGGACAGAGCAATGCAGTTAATAGTTATTACACTAAAGAATCTTTATCACCAGCAAACAATATTATTAGGGTTGAACATAGTAATTTGAGCAACTAGTTCCATTCACATCTGCTAGTTGAAGTAGGTCTCATTAATCTATTTAGTGTTCTGGTAAAGGTATATTCTTTGAATCTGAGAGTTCCAACTGCTTTGGATTTTTGTTGACCTTTTAATATCTTCATTTACTGGTCCCTCTCCCCCGCACCACGCAGAACACAATGATGACAGCTGTGTCCTGATTTGGACACTGCTAGGGCTTGTTTTCAAAGAAAAATGGACGAAAGACCGTTAAGGGAAAAACACCAACCTTAATGAGGGAAATATATACAGTGAATCCTCTCTGTATCGCGACTTCTCCTTCACGACCTCGCCCATTTGCGAAGCAATTTTGTCGCAGTCTGGCTCCGGATCTGCGGTATTTCATAGGCAGCGCATGTGCTCTGCTTCTGCTTTGCCGAGGGGCGGGGTCGGCTCTCCCTGTGCGGCGGGACGGCCCCGCCCCATGCCCGGCTCTCCCGGGAAGGGGACGGAGGGAGGGATCGGAGTTTCCCCGGCACAGCCTTGAGTTTACAGTCCTGCCGCACCGTACCCGGCCCCTGAGCCGGTCCTGTGTGTCTCCGTGCCCAGTCCCTATAGTGGAAGGGTCACACTGCACTATGTCCCAGGCAGCCACTGAGACCCAGTGCAGCACCACCACAAGACATGCCATGTATTTGTATGTACAGTGTATGTATGCATGTATAATTTATAGAATTTTAAAAAGTGTTGTGGAAGCTTTATACGTGCTGACTTTCTCAACGGCTTAATAAAATTCAAACTGCCATCAGAGGCTCTGGACTGGGGACAGCAGGGAGCGCCTCGGGGGCTGTGGNTCCCTGTGTTCTCTCCATTCCATGGGCTGCAGGGGGACAGCCTGCTTGACCATGGTCATCACCACGGGCTGCAGGGAGACACCTGGAACACCTCCTCCCCATCCTTCAGCCTTGGCCTTGGTGCCTGTATTTGCTGTTACAACTTCTCACGGCTCTTCTCCAGCAGTCATCTTCTTCCTGTAACTTTTCTTTCTTCCCTTCTTACATATGTTATCACAGAGGTGTCTCTATCTCTCCTGTTTGGCCTGGCCTTGGCCAGCAGTGGGTCCAGTCAGGAGCTGGCTGGCATTAGCTCTGCCAGCCATGAGGGAGACTTCCAGCAACTTCTCAAAGAAAAATTTCCTCCATTGCGCCCCCCCCACCCCCACCCCCGCTGCTGCCAGGAAAAAAACCGGCCACAGCAAATCCAGCGCACAATGAAAAATTTTATATGGAAAATTCTTGTCCTCTATTACAATTGTTATCTCCTCCACTTTTTGGAAACCGCAGCAAATTAGACTTGGGCCATGGTAATCTTAATTATATCTTGAAATAGATGATGTTGGAAATATATTGAACAAACTCTTTTGGTGAGATTGCCTTTGCCTCTTAATTTAAAATCTCTATGTTCATATTTTTACATTATTTAAATTACAAAAGGCAGGCATCTGAAAAATGGGGTGCTTTGTTTGGCAGTCATATTCATGAAAATACATTCAATTGGGAGGTGTGTCAAAAAACCAGGGGAGAAAAAACTGCTTGCTGATCAAAATGCAACACAAGCTACACCACTTCATTTAAGCAGCAAAATGCACAGACCAGAAAAGAAAGTTCTATATGATCTCAAAACTGTGTTTCTATGAATTTGTCATACTTTCAGTGAAAGAGCAGTTGTAACCTAATGTTTTACTCGTTTTACTGGAAGAAGATAGGAAATTGGGCCATTTTGTTAGGTGATCCAAGCACTGCATAACAAGTGGCTGTTGTGAAGATTACAGATGAGAACATCTTTTTTTTTTTTCTCCAAAGTTGCATCAAAATGAAATGTTGACTCTCCAATCAGCTAAAAACTTGAACAAGGTTTAATCTCATCTCATTTGGCCTGTGAGAAACATGAAAGAGATCATGACATAGCAAAACCTATCAGCTGCTGCGACGGTGACTTTGCAAGATGACTGACTGCAGGCATCAATGCATCATCTGGGTGCTCAGCATCTTGAAGTGTTTCCTGAGTGGGGGAACTTGCAGAGCTGCTCCAAGAAAAGTGGTTGGGACATCTGCACATTTATTGCAGGTGAAGCAAATGGCAAGTTCACCTTTATCACATACAAAAAGACATGAGACTGGTGACAGTAAGCACTGCCGTGCGGTACATGAAGGACATTGTTTCACTCATGTGGCATTACTGCCCTTTGTTTAAAGATATGTTCAGATGGTATTTAGAGGAAGGATTTGCAGTGATGCAGAATGTGCCCATGCCTATCTGCCCAGAAGCCCAGTGAAGAGTCAACAAGCTGTCAGTGGGGACCTGAGGGCATGTTAAGCTGCTGGGATCTGCTTCATGAACTGCTTAATAAAAATTCTCGATGAATCAGATGTTCCAACTGAGCATGAAGTTTGCAATTACAGGTGATATACCGAACCACAAATCAAATTGCATTGAGTAAAGCTGTCTAATCTTATGCCTCCAATGTAGAGGTTTTCATAATCTCTTCATGGAATCAGTAGCGTTGCATGTCTTCTTTCCTTCCTCCTTTCACAAGACCTTGAGATTAGCTCAGATGGTTAAAGCATGGCGCTAATAATACCAAGGTTATGGGTTCGATCCCTGTATGGGCCATTCCCTTAAGGGGTGGACTTAATGGTACTTGTGGGTCCTTTCTAACTCAGAATATTCCGTGATGCCTATGAAAGACTGAAGTACACATTACTATGTACTCCATTAGTAGTTTAGTCCACTCATTAAAAAACTGATGAAGGAGGTTACATGGGAGGCCAACCCCCATATTGCCACTTAGCCTAATCAGAAATATGAGGGTCTCAACTGTTCAACTCTTGCTACAATAAGACTCAATGACAGCAGCCAAGGGCATTCAGATCAAAGACAGACATTTTGAAACTGCGGGTTTCTACGTTTTCCGCCCTAATCTCAGAGCACAATGCTAAACCTTAGATGAAACTACTCCTTGATGATGGAAATCTTCAACACTTGCTGCTGTTCACCTCATCATGTTAGACTATTTAGCTGTTAGGAAATTATTATATCTTGTGATACAAAATGGAAGTTCTCTTTCGCTTTGTATAAAAATCTTTGCATTTCATTTTGTCTTAAGGTTTCATACCCTTTAATAGAAATATTTGTAAGTTTTTTTAAAAAACAGGCATTAATTTTAATTTGTATAATTTTTTAAAATATATTTCTGCAATTGAGCACCTTTAATCCTCCCAATCAAATTTAGCTTTTGACTTCATAAAAGGCCTTCTATTTACACATAGACTTTCTAATTCATGAAAATATTTGGATTTACCATAAGACAGTAAGGAACCAGAAGGAAGTAGTGATTGATGCCAACATTGATGACAACTATTTTCTCTATCTTTTTATATTACAAAAGCAACAGAAGACAGGGAAGCACAACTGCATTGTTAACATCACGACTTTAGATTTGGGGACAAAAAATTATTTTTTCCATTTCTTGTTTTTTTCCTAGGGAGAAAAAAGAGAAAGAATAAAGCTAATAGCTCTATATTAGGGCTAATATGAAAAACGTAAAAATGAATTGCAAACCAACACAGAAAGACTTATGTGGAATGTGGATTTAAATATTTGCTTACTATATACTTCAGCAAAAGTAACACAAAATGTTGGAGGTGCACAACTAGAAATGGCCCGTAGAAAGACAGATAAAGTGTTAGTCTGTCACAGACTGACAGACATCCTGAGTTAAAAACAGATCTGCCAGGTATACAAATATATATAACCAAGAGCTGTAACAGATTTTCTTACATTCTGAGGATGTTAAACTTTCTGTCGTAGAAGATTCCTGGAGCTCAGTTAATATTGTTGCTCACTTTCAGATTTCTTTAGTTGGTAATAGAAGTGAAAGCTAGTTCATCTCACTAAAAAAGATACATTCTTGATTCACCTAGTGGAGCTGCTTGTAAAGCTGATTTATGGAAATCATTGAAGAAGAGTCTGTCAGCACTTCACAGCATTAAAGACGTAGGGCATTTTCCGTATTTTCTCCATTGTAGGCTGAAAAAAGAAATATTTTCTGTTCCCTAAAATCATAAACCTCCAATACCCAAGCCAGCATTCACAAGTAAAAGTTTCCTTCATCTAGAGCAATCAGCCACTGACACAAATTCCTCAGAGGGACCTGAAGATCTCCAGCATCCAGAAATGCAGTCTTCTCTTCCTGCCATGACAGCTTTGCACTCCAGAGTAGAGTCCGTGTGAGTAAAAGCAAGCAAGACGCTCAAATCCCTGTGTTATTACAACCTCCTAATTGGAAAAAAAAACAACAAACAAAACCCAAACCAAAAAAATCGAACCCCAAATCTTTTCAAAATCTACTCAGAGACATACAATTAAACATAATTTCCAAGGCTGAGGAGAGATAGTGGTTATCTAAAAAAGTATATTGCAAAGAGTCTTTCTAAAGTTTTCAAAGTCTTTATCTACAAAATAAATAACTGCTCAGTTGCACCTAAATTTGCCTAAATAACAATGCACTAGAGCGAGGAAAGGCAGTGATTTGTTAAGTTATCCCTGTCCAGAAAAAAAAAAAAGGCTGATGAACATATGGTTCATTTCAAACAGAGATGGAATTAAACATGTGCTTCAGTTATTTTCTAACTCAGAACTAAAAATTGAAAACCATAGCTATGTAATACTTTGCCATGTTACAGAAGAATCAACTAAAATGTTGCCATCATATTCTTTCATATGATTTTAATATCCTGCTGGAGCACAGGGGGTTGGACTACATGACCTCCAGAGGTCCCTTCCAACCTCAGCCATTCTGTGATGCTGTGAATACTGTAGAGAAGAAAATATTTTAATCATATACTTATTCATACTGTAAGCAATATAAAGCATTCTCATCGTTTATGTAAATAGTAAAAAAAAAAAAATCACCAAAAGCCAAATGTGTCATTTGGATCACTCATTTTCCTTTATTAAGCTTTGATGAAAAACAGTCCATTTGAAATATTTCCAGCAACTATTTCAACTCCAAATGCTCAACACAAAAACTTGGTATCAGAATTCAGACATATAAAGTTACATCTCATTATAATTTAATATTTAACAAAGCTAATCATTTCTGATTTTCTATAATTAAGTTTACAAAAATAATGTTACATTTATAAAATAAATCAGCTTTTCCCAATAAATTACAGTGGTGTTCTTATTCAAAAATGTAATATATCGTACAAAATAGAGAACAACTTTTCGTTAGACAAAATACTAAAGTATATTTTCCCTACAGTACATTTTGGCAGTGTGCGAAAACATTTTACTGTACATCTGATATGTAAGTACAGTGTGAAAAATAAACCCATTAAGCTATTATGCACATCTCTTATATAAGACAAGGGTGGCCAACTTGGGACTACTTTTTATTTCCAGTGAAATGTTTTCAGTCAGACCAATACTAACATGTTTATGCAACTAACTTCGTTAATCTGACCCATTAAATTCATGCAGAGCCACTTTGAGTCCAACACTCTTTCTATGACACGTATGCAAAAGCGAGCCCAATCAGTAAACTTTTGGCTGCTCAGTATTTCTAATGCATGATTTACTTTTCTGTTTCACTGTGAAGCATTGGTGGCCAGCTCGAAAAAATAGCAGTCTGGATACCTCTAAAG